>JAJOOH010008210.1:0-11692 GCA_029582605.1 Solanum gracilifrons
GGGGGAAGGAGTCAGAGAAAAACTTTTTAAAAATTTTGAGGGGTGAGGGGGTGCGGGTGGGGTACCTGGTAGGGGATGGGGTAAGGTAAGAAAAAAAATCTTCTTTATTAAATTTTAGCATTTAATTATTGAATGCTTTTATTTTATTTTACTATATATATCTATGTGTACGTCATATTAGTAAAAAATTCCACATATACGCATAGGCGAATGACATGTGGCATAAGAGGGGTGTTCTTAAATTACTTAATCAAGTAGAGGAGTGTTTTTAAGACTATCAATAGTTGAAGGACTAAAGTAATAATTCACGTCAAGTTTAGGAGTGTTTTCAATACGTATCTCATAATCAATTGATGTTGCTTCTCTTGTAAAGTTAAAGGGGATTATGTGATTGTGATTAATTGAAACTCGATCTTTCATTATCCCGTTATATTACCCCGTGCTCCAAATTTCTATTTTGATCTTGTGTATGGGTGTCAAATGATTGAGTTTCACTAAAATTTGACTTAATATCTAAACAAACATACAAACAGCAAGAAGACCACTTATCATCCTTCAGAAAAAACATATGCTTGAAATGCTATATCTCATTATGAAAAAATAATGAATAATTACACTAGAAAGAAGCCATATATGTACAAACCCCGACTGCATTTAGACAATTAGAGATTTGCAAGAAAATCATGTCCTGATGTATCCCCATGTTGCTCAAGAAATCTTGAAAAATCAAAACCTCTCCCTCTAGCCTTATGCACATAGGAAGAAATTGCCAAGCAGTTGTGAAGCTCAAGATCAATCAGCTTAAACGAGAACTCGAGAACCTCATTTCCTCTACTGCACAAATCAAGAATGGGCTGTGATAGAACTTCCAGTTCTGCAATCAACCACTCTAATTCTTCGTCGAGACACTATATGAGTCTAAGTATTCTGAATCATGCAACAGGATGTAATGTCCATCCTCTATAGCCTTTATTTGTTCCCCATCGTACCATGTTACAGTTCCTGCATATACCAATTTAATATTAGAAGTAGAAAAATAGCAGTGCTAGCAGAGATGCATGTCTAGATACGAAAAGTTCATTCTCATAATTCAATTTCTACTATGGTGATATAACATCAGAAGTACACATGTATGCGTCTGTCAAAAACGTGTTCAAGAGGCTTGGCGATCATCCCAAATGGAATAGCTAGCGAGTATGTCAATATATCAAATAATATGACACTGTAAAATATATTCTCCCTTGGTGATGATGCACCAAACTACAAAGGAACGCAGAAGTAGCAGTAATCACGCCTAGTTCAGCATCTGTTTTTTAAAGGAGTGCAACAGAAAGATGTGATGACATCCTTGTTGTAGATAATAGGCAAGGTAGCACAGTATCAAGAATGAACATATATAATATGTGAGGATAAGAACTTCCAGTAAACTTTAGTCTAATCCATACCTGGCAAAGGAACTGGTTCCTGCTCTCTAGTGACATGGAGCATGACTGTTCCTGAAAGTACAGTTATAAATCCACATATCGCAGAAATTATGTCGCTGGCACTTTGTCCTGCCCAGTCCTGCAAAGTGAGATGACTATTCTTAATACCCGTACCATATTCATAGAGGACCATAACGAAGAAGAGCTTCAATTGACAGAATACCTTGAACATTATTGCACTTGCGATGATGGTCATTGTGGTGAACATTACATAATATATTGGAGAAACAATTGCAGTGTTGAATGTATCCAGTGCCTATCAAAGGATGTATAGATATCAGAAATGTTTTTAAACTCCCCAAAGGGTACCACCTTGAATGGCCCATAACAATCATGCAAGTCATAAACTCCAAAACAAAATTACACATCTCATGTTAATAGTACACATTTCAAACCAACTAATTTTTTAGTCGTCCAGAGCAGTCAAAAGGTTTTTCAATCAATTATGCATCCCCCAATCAGCTAATTAGGAAAATTTAACACGACAATAGACCAGAATATTGTGCTATATTAGAAAACGGAACTACTTGTTTGAGATATCCAAAATTATGCTGCTCAATCATTAAGCTTTGAAGAAAGACCAACAAGTGACTCAAGGAACTGAACTGTGATACCCTGTTTCTCAACATAGGATGAGAAAAGGCATTCCTAGAGGACTGTGCAAGGTGGACATTAAACTATTCATGGGCATCTAATGACGTTCATCAAAAATAAATCTTAAGCTGAATTATATTTCCAAATTACAAAAACCTGAAAGAAACATAAACAAAGTCTGCAGTTCTGAAGAACGTTCTAGCATAGTAGTATCAATTCTCATTATCAACCTTACACTTTATTTTTCTGACAAATACCGAGACACACTATGATAAAATTAGCACCAATAGAAGGAGTGCATAAAGAAGAAGAATTACTTTAATATCTAAATCTAAATGAATGATAGAAAATATGCACATAGATCATAGATGTATGATCTAAACTACTCTCGGATATGGGCAAGCAAAGGCTTGATAGGTTGATAAGAATACATCAATTCAGAACAAATCAATCACAAATTAGTTGGGGTCGACTTCTCAAATCCCCTTTATCCATTCTACTCTATAGATAAAGTATTACCTTATTAAGGTAATTTAGCTGTGTGATGACGCATATCACTGCAACAGAAAGAAAAAACCATGTCGGAGGATAAGCAACTTGACTTATTCCTTCCAAAGTAAGTTTTATTGCAATTCCAATAGCCTTTATGCTGACAATCTGCAAAGAACCATGAAAAAACTACAGCAACCAATCTCTGGACAAGGTAGCAAACTGTTGATATGTGCAAAACGCACCACATACAGAAACAGTTGTGTCCACATTGCAGCTAAGAATGGTAGCTTAAAAGAAAACAAATTACCGTGAATGAACCCATTAAGGAACAGATTCCCAAATAAACCAGTATATTTGTCTGCCCATATCGAGGCTCAAAATGCAAAATCAAAGCTAGCACCATCGATAAAGTTGCAGCTACATAAGCCAAAAATGCTGCAGACAGAGGCAGTAATGAAGAAATAAGTAATTACTTCTATAAGTGTGATGACCTATGGTAAACAGAAAAACATTTATGCTAAAGACACAAAATTCAAACCTGGTTGAGTTGCCAAAATCCAGATTTCCTCTAAAGAAGCTGGCATATTCTCCTGAGGTGCATGGATAACAATAACCACTGAGCCCACAATGCACGAAATGCATCCCAGTACACCTAATCTTTGCAATCGTTCTTTCAACAGAAAGTGCGCCAAAATAGCACTATTCAAAAATTCACCAAGCTAAGTTTTGTCAACACCACTCATGTTTCATTATTAGAGCGTACAAACAGTTCATAAAGTTCAAAAATCATACCTGATAATTATACTCAAAACACCAAGAGGGGTCACCAGAACTGCTGGAGCATAAATATAAGCCACAAAATTGGCCACCTCCCCAACGATCACTACATAATCCAAATCCAAAATTTTCATCAAAATCCAAACCACACAATACCAATACATTCATTATCCGAAAAGGGGGTTAAGGTATGGAGACAATTCATGATTTACTCACTTGTTATCATGCCTGTCCACCAAAGTGGTTCAAGCAAATAAGCATAGCCTCCAACTCCTGCAGTAAATATCAGAATAACTTAAAAACTGTTTAAGTGAGCGACCAGAAGTTGGCACAGTATGTGATGAGGACAAAATGATCTTGTATTACAGATTTTAATTAGTTTAGGGTTATGGATTCATAAATTAGACAATGATAATGTGGCACTAAAAGACTTCAGAACAGCTGAAAATAAGCAAATAAAACATTGCAGTTTTAATTTTATAAATCAATAGAATTGATATATCAAGAGAACAGAAGAAATTTCAACAGCAATCTCTTAAAAACAAAGCAGAAGACCCTGAAGTATTTTATATTTCTAACTGTTACCAACTCAATGAAAATAAATAGTAATTACACCCGACATGGACTAAGCTCGTCAAACAAACCCTTTAACCTCAAAACTTCTTTAATCGCCTCAGCCATAGCCATATATATAGCCACATAATAGATAATGTTACAAGATGTTGTAATGGGACCTTCCAGCAACCAACACAACCACCAATACAAAATTTATAGCCTGTGAGTGATCCTTTTTATCAAAATCTCTGGCATAATAAGAGTCCATAAAACCATCAAAGGTATTAATATTTCTCCACAACTTCAAACATATATCTAAACTTCCACACGGTTATCCTTTTTTGATGACAAGAGAGCTTGCAACCATTACCCGACTCAATTATAATAACTCGCAAACCACACAAGAGAGAGGGTACTTCCACACGGATATCTAAGAAAGCAATTCACAGAACATGGACAAACCATAAGTTTACATACTAACATTTTTTAAAATTTCCATATGATCATTACATATACTATAGAAACTATATTGAAATATGGAACCCCCACCATATATATCTTTGCCTCTTCATCTTGCTCATGACTAACAAGTTGATAGTCTTTAGTTTGCA
Source organism: Solanum gracilifrons (assembly GCA_029582605.1). Lineage (NCBI taxonomy): Eukaryota > Viridiplantae > Streptophyta > Magnoliopsida > Solanales > Solanaceae > Solanum > Solanum gracilifrons. The sequence continues at coordinate 4,514 of JAJOOH010008210.1, forward strand.
ACAACGCATCTGTAAGGGCTTCACAGAATAATTTTTGTATGTGAACAGCTTCCTAACTTATCAATATGAACTCCATGGAAAATTTTCCAAACTAATCTTCAATTAGAATGTCTATCAAATCCTAGGTAGATCTTAAGATGCAATAACTTGAAATTGGCAATCCAATAAATTTCTCAATATAACATTTGTGTCAAATTGACTCCTAAAACTGAACCCGAGACCACTGTCTATATACCAGATTGTCGACATCCAAGTTTCCTAAAAGATTGAAATTTCTTAATAAGCCCTTAACAACAATAACTGAGATGATAAACAGAATCTTTTGTGTATAACCCTGCATGATCTCGAATGTTATCCGTTCCGGTAAGTAAACCAAATACGATTTACATTGTGAACAAGGCTTCTATTTAACAATTAGAAAAGAATAAGTCAAATATGCTGTTTTGCAATTCAATTGAGATTAAAAATCAACAAACCTGCTCGAGTGCCAGCAGCAGCAGCACGCTTTAGACCTTTCTTCTTCAATATAAAGCTTGTTCCAATAAACAAGCTTGATGATATTGCCAGAATTAACCCTCTGGTGTTATCCGAAATCACCATCCTCTTCCTTACTTCTTCAGGTATAATAATACGAAATCCTTATAAAGGGATCAGGATAATGACCTGTTTGAATTCAAAATTCCAAAATGTAAGATGAGGACAAATCCAATTTCCCGCCAAATAGAGTTGAAAACAAAATCTCAATTATCACCTCAAAAAAAGACAAAAGAGGCAGCAAACTGAAGCTAGTAATTGGATACCGATTCGGAATAAAACCAATCAACTATATACAGATCTTTGAGGGGGCTAGAAAAGGAGTAGTAGATGTATGTATGGGTTTATGAAGGGGAGATCTGAGAAATTGATAAGAGTCATCAGGGAATGGCATGGTCTCCCCTAAATTCGTGGTTGTTTTGGGAAGCTTCGTTTTAATATGGATTCAGTAGAATGATGACGATGATGATGGAGGGCCACACTGACTTGAAAATGGAGATTAATTGAAGATTTGCTGATCGTGAGATGATGGTTAACCACCATGAAAGACCTGACCAACCAGGCTGCTAAAAACCCAAATTTGTGTTATGAGCTGGGCCACTTGTTCTATTCACATTGTTCCAATTTCAAACATGCATCTTTTTCTTCTTTTTTTTTGCTATTTTGTTTAATTAATCATAGTAGAACAATTATTCTCTACGCGGCTTCAGATGCACATCAGGGCTCAGTCGTTACGAGTATTATATTACTTCATTATTAATCGTATACTTAAAAAATTAATCTTATTATTCGTTAATTTCAATTTAATGCAACTCTTATTTTCAAACACATTAATTTCTCTGCATATTTATAACATATTTAGTCAAACTTCTAAAATCAATTCATTTTGAAAACAAAAATATATGTATTTGGTTAGAAAATACTCCGTGTTTGGCCAAATTTACAAACACTTTTGAACTTAACAATTAATGTTTTGCCAAACTTATAAAAAGTAATTGTAAGTGTATTTTTTCTCTAAAATATTTCTTAAAAAGTGTTTTCAGGCAAATGCTACTTGTTTTAGCTTCTGAAAATTAACTTTTGTTTTTCTCCACACACTTATTTTCTCTCTAACAGTTTGGCCAAACAAGTTTAATATTAAGAGAGAGTAAAGGTGAAAATAAATGATTAGTTATATCTAAAAATTTTAAATATAAAAAACAATATTTTTAGACTAACTATTTTTAATAAGCATGATAATTAAAAAGGATTAGTTTGTTTAGCTAATATTTTAAAATCTTGAGAATTGTATTTTATTAGAAGTATATACCGAAAAAATTGCAGATAAATAATAATATAAATTTTAGGAATCACATAGTTTTAATATGAAATTACCATTTCTTAGGAAAGAAATAAGCGATGTTTTAATATGAAATTACAATCCCTTAGGAGAGAAATAAGGAATTTTAATATAAATAATTAGGACTAGAAGTAGGATCACGTAACAATTAATTTGAAAAGTTCAACTAATAGAAACCCAAAACTCTTTTGACCTTTTCGGCCAAAATGTTCTTATTGTCTTTTGCATTGAACAATTAGTTTCTCCATATATTAACCTTTTTAATTAAGATTTTTTTAAAAATAATTAGGAAGTGTATTTGACTTTTATGAGCCACTTGGCACCAATTCATTTTTGGTATTAAAAAGCCAGCCAAGGAAGAAAGAAACTGAAAGACCTTAAAAATCACGTAATAATCACGTGGCTGTCCAAATAAGAAGATTGAAAGCCATCAGAGGCATTTTATAGAATATTTTTAAAAATATTATTTGGAAAATGTTTTTTCTAATAAAACGAGAAAAAATAATTTTCAAAATTTACCTATTATCAGTTTTCAATTGATGCTTTTCTTATATAGTAATATCATGCATCATCAATCTAAAGAATACTATAGACATTGAAATTTTTTGAACTCTAGTAGATGTGTTTAATTCGAGTTGAGACTTTACAAGGTGTGTTCAATTTCAATTAGAGGCTTCATAACCCTAAACTCTTGTTCACGCATATATAAAGGATACTATATTCCCTTTAAGAAGCATTTCGAATATTTCACAAATTCATGAAATATTCATGGTCAAATCAAATCATTCTAGTTAAAGAAATACGATAAATCTTATGAGACTCGAATCACAGATAAATCTTATGAAAGAAGAATCAAGAGAGGAACACAATTGTACTCATATTGATTTATCAATAAAATTTGTTGCAAATAAATATATTTATGTATTTATAATATTTTAAAGAAAAAGTAAAGTTTGAATTATAAAATAAAGATAAAATAAGGTAATGAATAAAATATATAGGATTATCGAATAGTAATCGCAAGATAAGAAGAAGAAAAAAAGATTACGACACTATTACAATAAATCAATGCAACATTATATGATGTATTTCATCATTATAATAAGGGAAAAGGCATAAATTTCTTCTGAACTTATATCGAAAAGTCATTTACACGCTTAAACTATCATGATGACCTATTACACACCTTTACTATTCAAAAGTGAATTTTTAATACCACCCTGAGACGTGTAACACCACTCTCACAGGGTGTGGTGTAATACACTCGCCGTCACATTAACGACATTGCCGCCACATCAGCGCCATGTCAGAAGTTATGATTTTATATAAAAAAAATTATTTTCTTTTCTTTATTAATTACTTTTCTTTTGTTAACAATATTTTACACTAATTAATCTCTAATTAATTATTAAAATTCTCGAATAATTATACCTTCTTCATCACAAAATCTCACCCACTCCATTTCTTATCTCACAGAAAAATCCGGCTACCTTATTCACTATTGATTCTTTGTTCTTCACCACCGTCATATCACCTTCAATTCTTCTTCTTCTTCTTCGTCATCCACCACTAAATATCACCACCACCATTTCTAATATAATTTTTTCTTCTTCACCATCTTCAATTTCCACTCTTCTTTTTCAAAATCGTTACCCAGCGCCACCACACTCATAAAGTTGTCATCTTCACCAAATTCAAAAATTGATTAATCTTCTTCACCACTTTCAATTTCCTCTTTTTTTTTCACCCATTACCTAGAACCACCATACCCATAAAGTTGCCATTACAACTAAACCCAAAAATTGATTAACAACCAAAACTTCTTTAACAAAGTCAAAAAATAGAAAAGATTGAAACAATCAGCCAAAATCACCTAAACATAAATTAAGGATTTAATTTATTTAGGTTTATCCGAAATTCTTTTTAGATTCTTCCTTTAGTAAAAATTATCACAAAATACAATTATTCACTAACAAATCTATGAAAATTAACCTAATTGCTAATCAAAAAGAAAAGTTGTACTTTGAGATTGTGATGTATAAAGAATGAAGAAGAAGAGATGTGAAAAAAAAGAAGGGAAAAGGCATAAATTTCCCCCTAAACTTGTACCCAAAAGTCACTTACACACTTTAACTAATGGGGAGACCTATTACACACCTTAAGTACACAAAAGTGTATTTATTTACCCCTTCTGTCACCCAATCCAGGGCGTGTTTCGCTCCACATAAATGAGCACGTCAACACGCTAATAAAGTCATTTTTATTTATTTTTTTAATAAAAAAAGGCCAACCCAACAGTTATATTCCCATTCTCTTCTTATAACCCACCCACCCGACCCTAATGAAGAAGAACCCTAAATTTTCACCCAAAAATCTGAAGCCCAAATTGAATTCAAACATAGTTCAAAATTCCTTCTTTTGAATCAAAGGTAACTTGTTTTCACTATTATTCATTCATCTATTTTCATTTTGATTCATTCCTCTCTTTTTCATTTTGATTTGTTTCTATCTATTTCATAATTTTTTTGAATTTTTAGTTGTTTGATTCGCTGTAATTCTTATTAAGGTGCTACAATGCCTTGAATAAGCTTGGCTAGGCTCTGTTTGCAAGAGGAAGATCATGAATTGAAAGAGGTACGATGAATTGGAAGAGGTACGATGCAAACATGGATTTGTTTTTCCTTTGCTGACCTCTTGGACCCCAAATAATCCTGGTATAAGATATTGGGGTTGTCCTTACTATGGGGTAAGTTAATCTTTTTTAAGAGTTGAATGATTCGTTTTGTTGTTTCAAGAGCCACATAATGATTCGTTTTGTTTTTTAAGAATGCTATATCATGCGATTTTTGGCTTTGGAAGGATGATTATATTGATCCAAGATCCAAATTTGTGATTCCCAAGTTGTTGGGAAGAATTGATAAGCTTGAACATAGTGTTAAATCTTCTTGAAAAGTTGAAACTTCATATAAGGAAATCATCAAGCCTACTAAGTCGATCAAATATATGGAAAGTAAAATAGGTATGAACAAGATAGAGTAAAAAATGGACAATTTTGATGATGATTTGAAGAAGATGAAAACAGTTGAAAAGAAATGGAAAAATAAATTGGCCAAGTCCAAGAAAAGGGAGAAACAACTTTGGATTGCTTTGTTGTGTGTTTGTATTTTAGGTGTAAGTTTAGTATATCAAAGAGTATTATTTCTGAAAGGAGAAGGAGATTCAAGGAAATTTCCATGATCTCTTCTTATACCAAAAATTTGCAATATTGTGTTGAACTTGTAAGGCTTTTGTGTAATGAAAAGATGTTGGTTGAATTTGTTTATGTAATGAAGTTGCTTTTGTGTAATGCAGAATTTGCAAGGCTGTCCTTATCTTAATTTGATACCATTTTTCGGGGGGTGCGGAATTGGTAGGTGAGGGTTTCATATTTTTGGTAGTATGGTAGCACTACAACAATTTTGATTATCATGGACGAATAATTTCGTCATCTATAAATCATATTTCGTCACTAAAACTCTTGTGTGACGAAAAAAATTTCGTCAGTCAGTCGTCACTAAACGTGCGTCACTAAAAGTATACAAAGACGATTTAGTGCTTCGTCACTAAAATATTATATTAACTACAAAAATAAAAATTGTCCCCAAATGCATAAACATTTGTGACGAATTTATTTGTCATAAAAAGTGTAACTTTTTTTGTAGTTAATAGTATGTTTTGTCACTAAAAATATTATTATTAGTGACAAAATTAAATCATCACTAATTATTTTGTTCAATCAGTGACGACATCAAATGTCTCTAAAGCTATATGTATTTCGTAGTTGAAAAATACAATATCGTCACTAATGACTATTTTTTTATATACAAAAAGATATTTTGTCCTTAAATGTATAAATTAGGGATAAATTTAATATAATAAAAAAGGTTAATAATTTTGTGATTAAATATATCATTTTGTCACTAAAAGTGCTGCTTTTATCGACGACATATATTGTCACTAAATATTATCATAAGCAGTGACACTTACAATTGTCACAAAATAAAAAAAAAATCATATTCAATAAAAGGGGTACAAGGACAATACATTTGTGTCACTAAATGTAATCAACTTGTGATGAATTAATTTAATTCATGACAAAAATATTTGTCATAAAATTCACCCATGATCATACAATAAAAACAACTAAAATTATACTAAATTAATAATATCTCATTACAAACTCCTAAAATAAAAGTAAAATATGTCCAATGACAAGAAAATCAAACCAAAAATATACTAAATATTACCCCTATACAAAGACATATAAGTAAAAATTCTTTCCAAAATATCAATAATGTGGTAACACATATAGCTTGTAATCAATCTTAATTCATTTCTCACCCTTTATATCTGTACAAAGAGAGAGAAAATAAAACAAAAATTTAGATTGAGATGTTTATACTAGAGTCAAAAATAAAATATGTAAAACAATTCGTCTTTCATATGTTCTATTGCCCACTTTCATAAGACTTATTTGATGGATTGTCCCTTGTATTACAATTCCATATATATATATATATATTTTGGTGGAAAACTTTAGTGGAAAAAACTTTGCTACGAACTATTATCACTACAAAAAAAACTGTGTTTAGCGACAAGCAAAATCGGTCGCTAAATAGATTATTTTGTCGCTATTTTGGTTTAGCGACGGAATAGCGACAAAATATTGTTCGTCTCTATATTGCGCGTAGCTAACCATTTAGCGATGAAAAAATTGAATCCGTCACAAACTTAGCGACGGATTTGCGATGAAAGTTATCCGTTGGCAAGATTAGCAACGGAAAAATCTGTCACTATTTTTTTAATTTATGTCGTTGTTCTTGTAACTTATTTTGTCGTCTGAACATATTGGCGACCAAATTATTGTCGCTAATTTCGTCACCAATTTCTTTAGCAACAAAAAAATCCATCGTGTATTCTAAATTTTATCCCTCATTTTATTTATTATTTCATCGTTTCATCATTTAGAGCGACCAAATATTTTGTTGCTAATTTCATTTCCATTCATTTAGTGACGAAAATAATTTGTCACAAATCTATCAATATTTTTTTATTTGTGTAATTAAATACACATTTCAACACATATTATATAATCATAAAATTAACTTAATTCGTAGAAATTAATATTCTACAAGATCCAAAGTACATAGCTAATTGCAAATTATATTACCAAGTTCAAAATATCCCCAATGATAAATTTCAAGCAAAATATATAGCTGAAAGCATTTGCAACAAAATCTAGCCAACAAAAACTAACTAAGAGAGAC
>JAJOOH010008211.1:0-38228 GCA_029582605.1 Solanum gracilifrons
ATATTTCACTTGATCCTAAAAATGGGTTTCTATGTTTTCTCTGTATATTTAGCTTAAAATGAAGAAAAAACTCGAAGAAGAAGATATATACAACTTTCCACCGACCTAGGGCCCCACCTCTCGTGCCTGCTTGTGCAGTCCCACGAAAATGCAAATATCTCTCTATTCTGAAGTCGTATGAATGAACGGTTTGATGCGTTCGAAACTAGACTCGTAGACCTTCGATTCGATAGTTTGTGGGCCCCATAACTCTTTATAGATTGGGAGAAAACCTCCAAAATATTTTACCCAAATTTCAGAGAAATATTTAAGAAGGAACTTACGATAACTTCCGCCAACTTTTATTTTGCCACTTACCTAACTTCAAAACTTGAGATGCAACACTTGAACACTTAAAATAGGACATACCACATCATTCTTAATTTATTACTCACCCTCCTTGTCTTTCCACGAAGATACGAGTTAATTTAGACGTTTTGAAAAGTCGGGGTGTTACAGAAACGAAGAAGAAATTTCGTCGGTCGAAATTTTGAACCCCCTCCGCGTAGCGCAGCCGCTTCTCAGATTTTGGAATTTCTATTTCGCGTCGCGGAGCTGACACAGAGTGTTCTGCCTCAAAAGTCATTTTCGAAACCAAAATTTAGATGCTTCTCTGCGTCGCGGACCCACCTTCAGATATTGACTTCCAGTCTTTTCTCATGTTTAGCTATCTAAAATCAATCCTAAACATCATGAGATATTTCCTATCACAAATCACAACCTTGAATCCATAATTCAAGTTCAAGGTAGAGTTAAGAGTTAAGTTTTTGAGAATTATTTCGAACATTCTAAGAAAGTCCTTTCTGAGGAGTCTTCTACAAATTCTAATAACTCTTTTAAAGACTCGAGCAAGTGAGTATGAGAGTCACAATAATGTATTCATGAATCTACCTTGTATCATGAGATCTTTCTTATCATGAACTATATCTCTTGAATTCATAATTCACATTCAAGAGAGAGTTAAGATTAGAGTTCAAGAAAGCCTTCGAGTTCAATTGTGAATCCTTTGAGATCAACTATCAATTTGAACTATGTTTTGCGGAAGTAAGTCAGAGAATAAGAAGAGTCGTATACGTGTGTTCAATATAGTTATGTAGACCATCGAGTCGAGTTGTTTCATGCCCATAATTTTGCATGAACTTCGTAAGTTTAGCATCTTTCAGAGAAGTGGTATCTTCAAGTTCTAAGCCTTTAAGTGTTGAGTTCCTAATCCCTTTTGAGAAGCATCTTTGAGTACTTGAGTTGAGTTGTTCATGCCCATAATTCCGCATGAACATTATAAGTCGAACAATCTTGAGATGAGAAGTAGCTTTGAGTTCTTGAGTTGAGTAGTTCATGCTCATAATTCCGCATAAACCCTCTGAGTTGAGCATTCTTGAAATTAGTAGTATCATTGAAGTTCTTGAGTTCCAACTATTGAGTTCTATCTATGGTTACTCAAAATCTTGCATTGAGTTATTCATGTCCATAACTTGGCATGACCCATATTTTAAGAAGTCTTTTACAAATGTCTTAAATTTGTTTTAAAACTTAAGCTTTGAAGTTGAGTAAAGAGTAAGAGTAAAGTTTAAGTTCATTTCTTCAAAAGTAAATGGGGACTATGTATTCCCAAAAGAGTTTAAAATATTTTCACATCTAAGTAAGAACGGAAAACTGAGATTTTCAAAAGAGCCTTTGAGCTAGTTTTTTAGTAAAGAGCCTTTGAGCTAGTTTTCTAGTAAAGGGTCGTTGGGCTAGTTTTCAGTTAAAGAGTAAATGCTTTCACAATAAAGCAAGAGAAGAAACTTTGATTTCCAAGATAGCCTTTGCGCTATGTTTTTTAGCACTAATCTCAAATCACAGAAAGAGGTATATTTTTAAAACATAAAGAGCTAGTATATTTTGGGTGTAGTATTGAGCACCAATATGAGGGAAAGTTCAGACAACTCACATCCCCCATAAACCATGTAGCCATCATGGGTAGAAAAGGGTCATACTTTTTAGATGAATTATTTTCGCATAGACTAGTGGATCCACTTAGTAGTTCAGGTCCTATAACTGTGGCAAGGTGTAGGATGCGCTGGCAGCGTGAGGGAGATCGTTGTATCATCACAATAGCTCTTATGTGATGTTTGTCGGTTAGAGAAACTCCCACATAAGTTATTTGTATTTTTATATACTTCATTTTATTTGTATTTTTACATGCATCTCAGAGTTATTTGTATCATTGCATAAATACAGAGTTTGCATCATGTTTTAAACAACTTTTCTTTATATTGCACTTGTTTTACAACTGCTTTATTTTGAAATGAGTTCAGTTATTTTGAGTTGAGTTGAGCCAGGTAAGTTCTTCAGTTTCCTTTCAAATTCTTTTCAAGCTTATGTTTATGCTTTAGAATTCCTCTTACATGCTCGTACAATCCAGGTACTGAGCCATTTGGACTGCATCATTTCATGATGCAGACACAGGTATTCAGGATCATCAACAACAGATTCGTTGATACATCAAAGATTTCGAGTTAGCTATGGTGAGCCTTATTATTTTCCAGTGGATCTTATTTCATTTTCAGTTTAGTCAGGATGTCGTAGGTCTTGTCCGGACTTCCATCGTTATCAGTTAGAGTATTCAAACAAAGTCAGTATAGTTGAGAAGACTGTATTTTTCATTTATTTTATTTAATGTTTTAAAGACTTAAGTTGCATATTTTATGGCGAGTTAAATATATTTTTTTTTCTAAGTTGTTCATTTGAGTTGAAGTTTTTAAAAGTTGAATTTATTGAATTTTATTCAGTTTTAAACTTTTGCATGCTTAAGCTAGTCTTCCACTTGTAGTTATCCAGGATGACGGTTCCCTTGGGGACCAACAGTGGTTCTTAAATATCGGCCACGTCCAGGGTGTAGACTCGGGTCGTGATAAACTTGGTATCATAGCACAGAGTTCAAGTATCCTAGGGAGTCTATGAAACCGTGTTTAGTAGGGTCTTGTTTCTGGTTATGAGGGACCCACTTCTATAAATGAGTGACTACAGACTTTTAAGAAAAGCTTCCCTTCTTTCATACTCTAAATGGTGCTATAGAGCTATATCGTAGAGACTTATTCTAACTTGTGTGTTCTCCTATTCCTTCGACTACCCATCATACTAGAGGTGGTTGAAAAGCAAAGTCAGTTCTTTGTCGATGAGTTGTTCCTAGCAAGAGTCTTGCGAAAGTCATGATACTCTAGAGTGGCTTGAGAGAAGCCCAAGATTAACTTAAGTATTCAGTTTCAGAGGAATGCACCCATATTCATTTGAATCGTGCGTATTGAGCTAAAAGTGAGTTGTACTCTCTTCCCTAAGCCGTGTTTCAGCTGAGATCCTTTTTAAGAAGTAGGTTTAGAGCTTGGGTATGATTTCCACCCGAAAAGGTAGCATGAGTTATGAGATCATGAGCAGTAGTAGTGAAAGATCCAAGAGTTAAAGGAAGTATGTAGAGGTTTAGTAATCCTAGTAAGGGAGATCGTGTTTTAGCAAACTATGTTGGAATAGTCATGCACCTAGTATGTTATGAATGAGGAGTTTTTCCTTCGTGGTAGACTAAGAAGTGATGAGTAATGAAGATTCCATCATAGGAGGTGGAGCGTTTTGTAGCTAGAAAAGACTTGGTGTTGAAGTGTCATTGTGTAGGAAATGACTAAGTGTAAGTGGTGAATAGAAGAGAAAGCGTATTATAATTTTGAGGGACAGCCCACAATATTCAAAGTGTAATAGAACTAATTAGGCATCGATATATAGCAAATGAGTGAATTGTACTTATGTTGCGAAGTTGAAGGTGATAGTAATTGTAAGTATGAAGACTAAGAGGTGACGATTGACTATTTGTCATAAGGTCCTTGCGGATGAGTGCTTCTAAATTTGTATCTAGTAGTTGTAACTTAGTATAGTAAGCGACTAGTCATATTAATATTCGGGTTTAGTCATAAACATTAAGCTTGAATTTGAGATGAGTGTCATGATAAAAGAAATGGCAACATGAGGGTGATAATGTTAGTCTTAAGATTTGATCTAGAAAACTTGAAGAAATCGAGGTGATTTGCTGCAATAGATATGAGTGGTACAAGTGAGAGACCCTAACGTTTAGATAAGGGCAGTGAAGTGTGGCTAAGTCACAAGAGCATTAAGAGGTATGCCGAGATCGTATGTTACCGGATGAGGTTCCAATTAAGTTATAATTTTCCATGTGTGCCTAGATAGCATAATTGAATTGTAAATGTGGAATAGGTCCATAGATTTCATGTGTTAGCTTTAGACCTAAGGGGGAGATGATAGGAGGAGAAATCAAGCCAAGTGTTGATAATTTCTTAAGGAGTTGATTAGTAGGAGTCCATGGAGTTGTTAGAGTACTAAGCTTGAATGTGGTGTTGTTAAATATTTGGTGGTTCTTGATTTGAGCCCAATATAGTGGTAGAGAGTAATAGTTTGGGATGAGATTTCCTATTGAGAGGTATATAATCCGAACTTGAGGATTTGGGTTAAGCTTGAATATAGTAATAGTATACCATTAGACTTAGACCTTAGTAAGAGTAACCCCATTCCATACGCAGTCCAGTCGTCATTCGAGGACGAATGATCCCAAGGGGGAGATATTGTAACACCCCATAAAATTTTTTAGCTAAGACTCGAACCGTCCTTCATAGTGAGTGAGATTTTTGCAAGGAATTTAAAATTTCTTAAGTATTAAGGTCAGTAGATGTTTCACCTTGAGTTCCAAGAAGAACTAAGGAGAAAAACATTCAAGTCATTCCTAGTTTTTCTTAAGTTTTGGGTCAACTTCAAATGACCATAACTCCTAGCACAAGATGAGTTTTGTGAGCTACAATATAGAAACTTAAGCCCTTCCAGTCCTCTTTCCAAATCCACTGATTTAGTTCAATTCCGAGTTCTGAGTAAGAAGTTATGACTGATTTACTCACGTCGCGCAAACCTGGCAGCAGCTCCGCAACGCGGAGCCAATACGGACCTCACTACCTGGTGAAAAATCATTCCGAATCCCAGCTCATTTTAATTTTTTCTTTAGGGGTATTTTTGTCCTAAAAACCCTAAGAAGGTCATCTAAATTGCCATAAGCGAGTAGAAAATCAGTTTTCTTAAATCAAAAACCCTTTCATTCACTCCAAAGATTCTCGCTAAAGAAAATCTAAGGTTTGGGTTCTTCTTTCTAGATTTTTCCTTCAAGAAGATGTTCTTTCTAATATGTAAGCTTCCATAGTGTTGGGTTTGTTCACCCACACGCCAATCATTTTAATTTCAGCATTAAATTCGTTCTAGAAAGTTGAAACTTTGATGTTCTTGTTATGTATTCATGAAATTGCTTTCATTCTTGAATTGGGCTGAGATTGAGGAGTTCCGTATATAATTGTGTCAGTTTATAGAGTAGTTAGAGTAAGATTCTTGTGTTCTTGTGCTGGATATTTAAATCTAAAGAGGATTTGAGAAAAAGAATCGAAGTTAGGCAAATTGGGGTTGGAAACAAAGAAGAAATTTCGTCTGTCAAAATTTTGAACCCCCTCTTAGTCGCGCAGCCACTTCTTAGATTTGAAAATTTTTGTTTCGCGTCGCGAAGCTGACACAGAGTGTTCTGCCTCAAAAGCCATTTTTGAAACGAAAATTTAAATGCTTCTCTGCATCCTGGACCCACCTTCAGATATGGACTTTCAATCTTTTCTCATGTTTAGCTATCTAAAATCAATCCTAAACATCACGAGATCTTTCCTATCACAAATCACAACCTTGAATCCATAATTCAAGTTCAAGGTAGAGTTAAGAGTTATGTTTTTGAGAATTCTTTCGAACATTCTAAGAAAATTCTTTTTGAGGAGTCTTCTACAAATTCTAATAACTTGTTACAAAACTCGAGCAAGTGAGTATGAGAGTGACAATAATGTATTCATGAGTCTACCTTATTTCATGAGATCTTTCTTCACATGAACCTTAACTCTTGAATTCATAATTCACATTAAAGAGAGAGTTAAGAGTAGAGTTCAAGAAAGCCTTTGAGTTCAATTGTGAATCCTTTGAGATCAACTATCGATTTGAACTATGTTTTGCGAAAATAAGTCAGAGAATAAGAAGAGTCGTATACGTGTGTTCCATATAGTTATGTAGACCATCGAGTCGAGTTGTTTCATTCCCATAATTTTGCATGAACTTCATAAGTTGAGCATCTTTCTGAGAAGTGGTATCTTCAGGTTCTAAGCCTTTAAGTGTTTAGTTCCTAATCCATTTTGAGAAGCATCTTTGAGCACTTGAGTTGAGTTGTTCATGCCCATAATACCGCATGAACATTATAAGTCGAATAATCTTGAGATAAGAAGTAGCTTTGAGTTCTTGAGTTGAGTAGTTCATGCTCATAATTCTGCATGAACCCTCTGAGTTGAGCATTCTTGAAATTAGTATTATCATTGAAGTTCTTGAGTTCCAACTATTTAGTTCTATCTATGGTTATTGAAAACCTTGCATTGAGTTATTCATGTCCATCATTTGGCATTACCCATATTTTAAGAAGTCTTTTACAAATGTTTAAAATTTGTTTTAAGACTTAAGGTTTGAAGTTGAGTAAAGAGTAAGAATAAAGTTGAAGTTTATTTCTTCAAACCTATATGGGGACTATGTATTCCCAAAAGAGTTTAAAATATTTTCACATTTAAATCAGAACTGAAAACTGAGATTTTCAAAAAAGTCTTTGAGCTAGTTTTTCAGTAAAGATCCTTTGAGCTAGGTTTTTAGTAAAGGGCCTTTGGGCTAATTTTCAGTTAAAGAGTAAATGCTTTCACAATAAAGCAAGAGAGGAAAATTTGATTTCCAAGATAGCCTTTAAGCTAAGTTTTTGAGCACTAATCTCAAATCACAGAAAGAAGTATGTTTTTATAACATAAAGAGCTGGTATATTTTGGGAGTAGTATTGAGCACCGATATGGGGGAGAGTTCAGACAACTCACATCCCCCACAAACCATGTAGCCATCATAGGTAGAAAAGGGTCATACCTTTTGGATGAATCCTTTTCGCATAGACTAGTGGATCTACTTAGTAGTTCAGGTCCTATACCTGTGGCAAGGTGTAGGATGCACTAGAAGCGTGAGGGAGATCGTTGTATCATCACAATAGCTCTTTTGTGATGGTTGTCGGTTAGAGAAACCACCACATAAGTTATTTATATTTTTATATACATCAGTTTATTAGTATTTTTACATACATCTCAGAGTTATTTGTATCATTGCATATATACAGAGTTGGCTTCATGTTTTAAACAATTTATCTTTATATTGCACTTGTTTTAAAACTGCTATATATTCAAATGTGTTCAGTTATGTTGAGTTGAGTTGAGCCAGGTAAGTTCTTCAGTTTCCTTTCAGATTCCTTTCAAGCTTATGCTTATGATTTAGAATTTCTCTTACATGCTCGTACATTCCACGTACTGAGCCATTTGGCCTGCATCTTTTCATGATGCAGACACAGGTATTCAGGATCATCGACAGTAGATTCGTTGATATATCCGAGATTTCAAATTAGCTATGATGATCCTCCTTATTTTCCGATGGATTTCATCTACTTTTCAGTTTAGTCAAGATGTCGTGGATCTTGTCCCGACTTCTATCGTTATCAGTTAGAGGCTTCATAGATAGTCAGTATAGTTGAGAAGTCTGTATTATTCATTTATTTTATTAAATATTTTAAAGACTTAAGTTGCCTATTTTATAGCGAATTGAATATATTTTTTTTCTAAGTTGTTCATTTGAGTTGAAGTTTTCAGAAGTTGAGTTTATTGAATTTTATTCAGTTTTAAACTTTTGCATGCTTAAATTAATCTTCCAGTTGTAGTCAGCCAGGATGAGGGTTCGCTTGGGGACCAGCAATGGTTCTTGAGTATCGGTCACGTTCAGGGTGTAGACTCGGGTCGTAACAAACTTGGTATCAGAGCACAGAGTTTAAGTATCCTAGGTTGTCTATGAAACCGTGTCAAGTAACATCTTGTTTATGGTTGTGAGGGCCCCACTTCTAAAAAAGAGTAACTACAGACATTTAAGAAAAGTTCCTTCTTTCATACTCTAAATTGTGCAATAGAGCTTTGTCGTAGAGACTTATTCTAACTCGTATGTTCTCATATTCCTTCGACTACCCACCATACTAGAGGTGGTTGAAAAGCAAAGTTAGTTCTTTTTCGATGAGTTGTTCTTAGCAAGAGTCTAGAGAAAGTCATGAGAGTCCAGAGGGTCTTGAGAGAAGCCCAAGGTTAAGTTAAGTCTTCAGTTTTAGAAGAATGCACCCATATTCATTTGAATTGTGCGTATTGAGCTAAAAGTGAGTTGTACTCTCTTCTCTAAGTCGTGTTTCAGCTGAGATCTTTTTTAAGAAGTATGTTTAGAGCTTGGGTATGATTTCCACCCGAAAAGGTAGCATGAGTTATGAGATCATGAGCAGTAGTAGTGAAAGATCCCAGAGTTAGAGGAAGTATGTAGAGGTTTAGTAATCCTGGTAAGGGAGATCTTCTTTTGGCAAACAATGTTGGTATAGTCATGCACCTAGTATGTTATGAATGAGGAGTGTTTCCTTATGGGTAGACTAAGAAGTGATGAGTAGTGAAGATTCCATCATAGGAGGTGGAGCGTGTTGTAGCTAGAAAGGAGTTGGTGATGAAGTGTCATTGTGTAGGAAATGAATAAGTGTAAGTGGTGAATAGAAGAGAAACAATATTATGATTTTCAGGGAAAGCCCACAATATTCAAAGTGTAATAGAACTAATTAGGCATTGATATATAGTGAATGAGTGAATAGTACTTATGTTGCGAAGTCGAAGGTGATAGTAATTATAAGTATGAAGACTAAGAGGTGACGATTAACTATTTGTCATAAGGTCCTTGCGGATTAGTGATTCTGAATTTGTGTCTAGTAGTTGTAAGTTAGTATAGTAAGCGAGCAATCATATTAATATTCGGGTTTAGTCAAAACCATTAAGCTTGAATTTGAGATGAGTGTCATGATAAAAGGAATGGCAACATGAGGGTGATGATGTTAGTCTTAAGATTTGATCTAGAAGACTTGAAGAAATCGAGGTGATTTGCTACAATAGATATGAGTGGTACAAGTGAGAGACCCTAACGTTTCGATAAGGGCAGTGAAGTGTGGCTAAGTCACAAGAGCATTAAGAGGTGTGCCGAGACTGTACGTTACCGGATGAGGTTCCAATTAAGTTATAATTTCCCATGTGTGCCTAGATAGCATAATTGAGTTGTCAATGTGGAATAGGTCCATAGATTTCAAGTGTTAGCTTCAGACTTAAGGGGGAGATGATAAGAGGAGAAATCAAGTCAAGTGTTGATAATTTCTTAAGGAGCTTATTAGTAGGAGTCCATTGAGTTGTTAGAGTACTAAGCTTGAATGTGGTGTTGTTAAATATTTGGTGGTTCTTGTTATGAGCCCAATATAGTGGTAGAGAGTAATAGTTTGAGATGAGATTTCCTATAAAGAGGTATATAATCCGAACTTAAAGATATGGGTGAAGCTTGAATATAGTAAGAGCATACCATTAGACTTAGACCTTAGTAAGAGTAACCCCATTCCATACCCAATCCAGTCGTCATTTGAGGACGAATGATCCCAAGGGGGAGATGTTGTAACACCCTAAAAAAAATTGAGCTAACACTTGAACCGTCCTTCATAGTGAGTGAGATTTTTGCAAGGAATTTAAAATTTCTTGAGTATTAAGGTCACTAGATGTTTCACCTTGAGTTCCAAGAAGAACTAAAGAGAAAAGCATTCAAGTCATTCCTAGATTTTCATAAGTTTTGGGTCAACTTCAAACAACCATAACTCCTAGCACAAGATTAGTTAGGTGAGCTACAAGATATAATAGTATAGCCCTTCGAGTCCTCTTTCCAACTCCACTGATTTTGCTAAATTCCAAGTTCTGAGTAAGAAGTTATGACTGGTTTACTAACATCGCGTAAACCTGGCAGCAGCACCACGACGCGGAGCCAATACGGACCTCACTGCCTGGTGAAAAATCATTCCGAATCCCAGCTTATTTTAATTATTTCTTTAGGGGTATTTTAGTACTAAAAACCCTTAGAAGGTCATCCAAATTGCCCTAAGCGATTAGAAAATCAGTTTTCTTAAATAAAAAACCCTCTCATTCACTCCTAAGATTCTACGCTCAAGAAAATCAAGAAAATCTAAGGCTAGGGTTCTTCTTTCTTACTTTCTATTTTTTAGCATGATGTACGGGCTTTGCCCATATTCATTGTTATGTACTAGATTGCTTTGAGACAATATTTAGATTTTTGTTATTCTCTATAAAACTTTGATATATTAAAACTGTCTTTTAATCTCTTTATTCTATTTCCTGTATGATGAAAGCTAAGTGTCTTGTATGAGGCCTCTCGGGGTCTTATATTCCATGTTATGCCTAGGGGCTACCTTGGGTCGTGACAGTAGTTGAGAAGAATCACTTGGGATAAAAGGAGTATTCAACTTCTAGATAGTTTGTCTTGGTATTAGGTTACTTGTTAAGTACCATGTTATTTGGTACTCACTCCTTTCTTCTACACTTGTGTAGGTTTTGAGCTTGGTACTGTGTTATATCTCTTTTTCTTTTTCCATTTCGAGGCTTGTTGAAGTACTTTGGGAGGTAGCTGTTTGTCATCCCGGTGAGCCCTCCTTTCCTTTTTGTTATATTTGTTCTATTTGAGAAACAAATATATTGTGACTTGTAGTTATTTCATTTCCGCACTTTATGCTTTAGTGTCTTGTACACGTGACAAGCAGGTTTTGGGGTATAATAGAAAGAATAAATTTTCCATTTTTTTCTTGTTCTTGCTTTATCTTTCCGTATTTCTTTTGTTTTATTGGGTTGAGGATGTCTTGTCTTGATGGGAATAGACAAGTGTTATCAAGTCTATTTTTGGGTCGTGACATAAACCCAATTTGGTTTGATAAACTATGAGAAAAATTCTATGAAACGTTCGTAGAACTTTTGAACAATAATCCATGCCCATCAGCGGGGAGGAAAATAATAAACAAAAGTCCAAAAGATTGATCGAAAACTGAAAATAGTCACATAACGAAATTGCACAGTAAAGATTGTTTACATATTTTAAATAAAGACGATGTGAATAGCATGTCACTTTGGATTAAGTGACATCTTAACTTGTATTTTCAAAGGCAGGCAACCCAACTTTAACTTAACATGCCACTTAGAAGGAGGTGACAACCCAACGTGTCTTATTAAAGGCGGACAATCCCACTTGAACTTGATATGTCACTTAGAGAGAGGTGACAACCCAATGTATGAAAGGCAGAAGACCCAATTTGAATATGGTACGTCATTTTGAATGAGGTGACAACTAACTTGAAATAATATGTTACTTTGAACGAGGTGACAACTCAATGTATATCTTTGACATACGGATGACCAAATTTGACTATAACATGTCACTAGAAGGGAGGTGACAACCAAACGAGTCTCTTCGAAACGCGGACAATCCAATTTTAATATAACATATCACTTTGAATGAAGTGTCAACCCAGTGTGTCTGTTGAAAGTCAAATGACCCAACTTGAATATGATACGTCACTTTGAATGACCACTTAAATATAAAATGTCACTTTAAATGAGTTGGCAACCTAACACGTCATTTCAAAGGCAGATGACACAATTTTAAACTTAGCATGTCAATTAGGAGGAGGTGACAACCCAACGTATCTCTTTAAAGGTAGGCAACACAATTTGAACTTGATGTGTCACTTAGATGGAGGTGACAAGCCAACGTATTTTAAAAAGGCAGACAATCCAATCTTAAACTTAATATGCCACTTAGAGGGAGGAGACACCCCACGTGTCTCTTTATAGGCGGATGATCTAACTTGAACTTGATGTTCCACTTAGAGGGAGGTGACAACACAACGTATCTCTCGAAAGGTAGACAGTCCAATCTTGAACTTAACTTCCCACTTCGGGGGAGGTGACAACCCGACGTGCCTCTTTGAAGTCAGTAAACATAACTTGAACTTAACATACTACTTAGGGAGGTGACAATCCAACGCGTCTCTTTAAAGTTGGATGACCGAACATGAACTTGATAAGAATGATGTGCCACATAATCTACAATAACAATGTTAGTAACAAATATAACATAAATGCAACATAGGTTATGTAAACTTGATCTTATATGAAAGTGAACATGGTGATGAACCAATGCAACATTTAGAACACAATAACATCATGAGTATAAAAAAAATGTCAATTTGAATGAAATAACAAAATAAAAGTGTTATTTTGAATTGCATGACAAACTAATTTTAAAAACCATAAATTTGAATGGCATGAAAAACTAATTTTTTTATAAAAGTATGTAACATAAAAAATCAACTTTAAAATGTATCATTTTGAAGGGTATTACTACCCAAATTTAAATATATATCATTTTAATGGAATGACGCTCCAAAAATACAATTTTAATATTACAAAGTTACTTTGGACAAGTATTGAAAAGTGGGTGTCAACCCCTTTTTATTGTTTGAACAATTAAACATATTTTAATTGTAGTTAGTGCCAATAATAGTATTTCATAGAAATTTCTCACAAGCTTTCCCATTCAACTGAGATTGACTTCGAGATAATTTATATGGCTTCGAATGGTAACTCAAATGTACTTAAGTAACGACATGAATCGTTCATCTTGCTACAAAAAAAATGCTTTGAACTAGAACTAACATCATGTTTCAAGTGCCCTCACAATAAAGAAAGTCTCAATTTACTCATATTTAAAGTGCTTTGATTTGAGGTTTATTTGTGAAATACACAATCTCAAAAAAAATGTTCAACACATGCAACTGTGATACCATAAGCTTTCCCTTCATGTAAATCTCCACTAATGTGAGAACATTTAAAATGAAATCATGAAGGGCTTGTTAATGGCTTGTAATGTAGGCTCAGGGATGGACAAGATATTCTTTTGGGATAAATGTGACTTAATCTCATCTTGAACATTGCACCAATAGAGGGATAGTGTGTATAAGCACTTAGAAAAGGTATAGGCTAAAATGTGATTGCCCAGAGAAAAGGCTTAAGGCTCAAAGTGAGGACAAGCTAAGGATTAATGTCATTTGGTGGGCTTTAAAAGGCATAAATGGGTCAAAGAAGGCCTACAATCTTTTTTCGAATCAAACATCACTCAGATTTGGCTTCAACAAGAATCTAGGCCATGTTCTAGATCAACAACATAACACAATTGAATTTAATTCAACACTCACCACACAATGCACATGAAAAAAATAAGGTTTCATTTTTATCATGACTGCACGCAAAAGAATATTTTTAAGTATAGCAAAAGTATAAAAATGAGGTACTAAAAGAATCTATGGTTTACCATGCAGTCAAACTTCTCTATTTTAACGATTATTTTCCGTATGTATAGTTTAGATGTGTTGACATCAACCAAATCAAAAAATGATTTCAATAATATAAAAACATATTTTTTTTCTTTTGAATAAAGAATACCGAACCCTAGAAGTGTTGCCTACGTATCTCATTATGATGAGAATTAGGTTTGCGTAGTTCATGCAAATATGATATAAAACATATGTTTTACACAACAAATGAACTTTTGTAAGAAAAAAATAACAAAAATAAGAAACCAATAAGCCACACTGAAGGTCGGACAACCCAAATTTAAAAAATGTCACCAAAAAATCTTTTTTAAAAGAAAAAAACTGAAATAAAAAATCAATGAGTCACATTTACAGACCACCCAAACTTTAAAAATATCAAAAAGAACATTTTAAATGGAATGTAAGATAGATACAATCAAAGATATACATTGGATATAATATCATGTAAAAAAATTAATACAAAGGTATAAACCAACTCGGAGTGATGCCTCATAAATCTGGTGTCTGAGTACAACCTTGGTGAAATTTTTGAGGGCTTTCCTTAAAAGTTTTTCCACTATTTCAGCTTTAATGTCACAATCCAAAGTATACCCTAGATGTGACATGTTGTATAAGACCCTGAGATGTCCTACACAAGCCACTTGACATACATATACACAACATAATAGAGAAAATCAAGAAATCTCATAAGAAGTAAAGAGTTTGACATAAAAGTGGAAGTACATCAAAGTCTAGACAAACCATCTATTACATCAAAAAGAGTAGCTGGAACGTAACTCGTACACCATGTACAATGTCTAAAAACTAAAACATAAGGAAAGAAATAAAAGTGACATCATCCTCGGTGTATGAGGACTCACAAATTCTACTAGCCACGAACAGTAGGAGAGGAATCACCATGCCCTACATTAATGAAACAATGTAGGAGCAAGTTTGCATTAGTACATGAAATGTACTAAGTAGGAGGAGAATGCAATAAAACATGAGTCATGATCACAGGTGGACATAAACGAAACATTATATGCATGACCAAGCTAAACATTTTAAAATCTTTAAAGAAGAATCATCATCATGAACATGGTCAAAGCATCTAAAAATCATGAGGAAAACATCCAAAAATCATTCAAAGAAACTTTGTTCATTTTGTGGAATATTTACTATTAACCGACATAGACCATGTGATCTACAACATGAAATCCAATGTATTTCTCCCACACCGAAAAGAGATGTCAGTACTTTCCAAGGAAACCACCTTAAATTTATAGCTAAGGTGAATCCAATAACTATGTCATTTAAGACAACCTACGGGGGCACGTAGTTAGGGACAAAGAAATTGCTACTAGAGATCCGATTTCTACTAACTGGAGAGCCTACATCTCAATATCCTATTGGTTCTAAGTAAAATCCCAACGAAATAGTCATAAACATAAAATCATCATCTATGGAAAAGCACAATTAAGTTACTAATCCAAGCTAGAAATATCATAGAGTAGCTTTTTAAATCATGTATGAAAAAACTTTACACCATTCATGATTTCTTAAGTATGTGAAAAAAACATTCACATTTTCATCAATTCTCATCTTAAATTAACCTATATCACAAATCATTTGTATTCATAAATCATGCATAAATTCATGAAAACATCATTCACTGGTTCAGAGCTTTTCTTCAAATTCATACAAATTAGGGTTCATAGTCAAAATCATGATCAATGAATGGGTTCACATTAAATTGATTGGAAAACGTGTAACTGAACCTAAATACTCATAATATGATTAAAATAAAACAATTAAATCCATACAAATAGAACCCATCAGGATTTGAAGGAAAACCTAACCAATTGAATTGAAGAATTGAAGAATCATTAGGGACTCAATAGGTGAATGGAACCCATATATGAATTCCCTACATACCTTCATTGAATGTGTAATCAATGATGAAGAAAGGAGACTTGAACTTAAAGAACCCTATATTCTTCATGCTTCATCTAGAGAGAGAATTTTAGAGAAGACCTTAGAGAGAATTTTGGAATTTGATTGAATGAGGGACTTTGATAATTTTTTATAGAACATATAATTAGGGTCAAAATGATGTAGTGTAGACATTATTCATAGGAAAATACCCAAATACCCTTTAAAAATAATTGTCGAACAGACATACAGTTGGGACCTACGATCCAGCCTAGTCAGCTGTAGAACTAACTTAAAAAATCCAAATATTCAATAATTTACCACAAGACCATTCTACGTTTTGTCAAAATTCTTACGATCAGTAGACCCTATCCGTATAACTCTACTTTAACTCTAAAATTTCAATAAGTCTTGAACCTTTGTACAGAACCTTTCTATGACACGTAGAATAAATGAAGACCCATCAAAATCTTCCTTAGAACTGAGGTCCTGGATAAAATATATGTCCTTAGAACTGTGCTCCTAAATCAAATCACTAAATCAATCTTATGGGTCAGTCCTACAACCTATCAAACTTCATACGGTTCATCATGTCAAGTCATAGGTCAAACTTCAAAAACATAATTTTTCAAAAACTCGTCTCCATTTAACTTGCCTTGCATCCTTGCCCTTGTTAGCTTGCAATGGACAATCCTTCACTTTGTGACCACTCTTACCATAACCAAAGCAACCATCTGTACCAGCTAAGCATTTTCCTGAGTGACTCTTACTGCACCTTGGGCGAGTGGGGATAGAAAATCCATTATCACCACCTCCTTTAGGTTTAGGGTTAGACACTCTATCTTTGTTGAATGTAGAAGTTGATGCATTGGAAGAATCTTGACCAGAAATTTTTTGTCAGAATTGAGGACGCCCATGTCCACCGGACCTAGAATGAGAAAAGTCATCATCACTAGTCCTTTCTCTCTTAGACTCTTTTGCCTTTTCCTTTACAATTTGTTGGGCATGTATCATCAAAAAAGAAATATCAATTTCCTTGATCAATATGGTGGTATGACATTCTTTAACAACGAAGTCGGACACACCCGAAAAACACTTACTCATCCTCACCCTAGAGTTGGAAACCATAGTTAGAGCATACTAATCCAATTGAGTGAACTTCAAAGTATACTCTTCACGCTCATATTACCTTGACGAAGATTGATGAATTCAAGCACTTTCGCTACTCTCATTTCAAAAGGAAAGGAACAATCAGGAGAAGCTCCCTTGAATTTCTCTCAATCAAGAGGACCCGCATCAACATCCCTTTCACTCTTCCATTGTTCAAACCACACTTGAGCAACACCCTTGAGTTGATAAGCGGTCAACTACGCCTTTCCAAGCATAGTCAATCCTATAATACCTATTATCTTGTACATCTCATCAATAAACTCTTAAGGATCTTCATCAACCTTAGAACCATGAAATTCTAGAGGATTCATCTAAGTGAAATTCACGTATTCTTATTGCCGTCGTACCTACATTTGGGCTCACAGGAGCATTAGCCTCTCTATTGGCTTGGGCTGTCATAGCTTGAGCCAACACTTGGGAAGAAGCTCAGAATTCGGCAGAACATCATATCGGCCTCGGCATCCTAGGTAGCACCCTCAACTAATTGATTCCTCCAAAGAACCTTTACAGAGCAACGTCTTTATTTCTCAGCTTCCAAATTTTCTGGTCCAAAATCACAACCGAAACTTCTTCATAAGAAAGACTATCTTTTATACTAAGACTCTCCAATGGTATTATAGATGTAGGATCACCAACACAATTCTTCAACGAGGAGACATGGAAAACTGGATGCACCAATGCCAAGTCATTAGGCAAATCAAGTTCATAAGCAACTTTGCCAATATGCCTCAAACTCTGATATGGGCCCACATAGCGGGGACTAAGCTTCCCTTTCTTCCCAAATCTCATTACACCCTTTATGGGTGAAATTTTCAAATAGACCCAATCATCTACATAAAACTCAAGATCTCATCTTCTAACATCGACATAGTACTTTTGTCGACTTTGAGCCGCTTTCAACCTTTCTCTAATAAGTCGAAGTTTCTATATAGCATCATGTACCAATTTCGGACCATTCAAAGAAACTTCACCCATTTCAAACAAACATATAGGAGATGTAAACCTCTGACAATATAGAGCCTTAAATGGAGCCAAACCAATGCTTGAATGATAGTTATTACTATATGCAAACTTAATCAACAACAAATGATCATCCCAATTACCCTTAAAGTTGATCACATAAGCTCTCAACATATCTTCAATAGTTTGGATAGTACGCTCTGCTTTCCCATCGGTTTGAGGACGAAATGCCATACTAAGCTTCACAAAAGTACCAAGCCCTTTTTGGAAAGATCTTCAAAACTAAGAAGTGAGTTGAGTACCGCGATCGGAGATAATGGATAGAGGTACACCATGAAACCTAACCATCTATCTTAGATACAACTTATCATAGTCTTCCACCGAATAAGAAACCTTGACGGGGATGAAATGAGCTGATTTTGTAATACGATCTACTATAACCCAAATCGAGTCATGTTGTCGCCGGGTGCGGGGTACACCAACAATGAAGTCCATATTCATATCTTCCCACTTCCAAGTAGGAATGCTAATATCTTGAGATAAACCTCCCAACTTTTGATGCTCAACTCTGACAATAAAATACTTACCTACAAATTTCACAACATCCTACTTTATCCCATCCCACCATTAGACCTCCCACAAGTCAGGATACATCTTTGGTGGCTCCCACGTGAATGGAATATTGAGAACTAAGAACTTATGATAAGATTCTCTCTCAAGTCATCAACATTGGGAACACACAAATGACATTGATATCGACACACACCATCTCCCTCTTGAGATAAAGCCTCAACATACTTTTAAGCACTGCTTCCTTTAACTGTATCTAGATCAGGTCTAATCTTTTCTTTGTTTTCACATCCATCACAAAACATGATTCTGAACCATTATGAACCATAGTAACGACTTTGGTGAAGTCAGCTAATGGAACACCTAATCGGGCTAAACTATGAACAGCATGAACTAACTAATATTTATCGTCCTCAACATGAGCAACACTACCCATTGATATCCGACTAAGAGCATCCGCCACAACATTCGCTTTGCCAGGGTGATAGAAGATAGTCATGTCATAATACTTTAGTAACTCAAGCCACCTCTTTTGGTGAAGATTTAGATCATTTTGCTTGAACATATATTGCAAATTGATGTGGTTGGTAAAGACATCCACATGAACACCATACATGTAATGCCTCTAAATCTTTAAGGCAAGCACAACCGCCACCAATTCTAAATTGTGGGTAGGATAGTTCTTTTCATGAATCTTAAGTTGCCTTGAAACATAAGCAATGACTTTCCCATTTTGCATAAGTAAACATCCTAACCCAATTTTTGAAGAATCACAATAAACCACAAATCCATTGGATCCTTCCAGTAAAGTCAATACAAGAGCAGAGGTAAGTCTATCTTTCAATTCATGAAAACTCTTCTCACAAGCTTTAGACCATATAAACTTAACCTTCTTTTGGATCAATTCAATCAACGGAGAGGCAAACAAAGAAAAACCTTCAAAAAATATTGTATAGTAACCAGTCAAACCCAAGAAACTTCAAATATCCGAAGGGGATAGAGGTCTAGGAAAAGTCTTAATTGCATCCTTCTTCTTAAGATCTACCTCAATACCTTTGTCGGAGACAATGTGACCAAGAAAAGCCACAAATCTCAACCAAAACTCACATTTGCTAAACTTTGCAAAGAATTGTTGGTCCTTGAGGACTTGCAACACAATCCTCAAATGATCTGTATGCTCATCTTCACTCCTTGAGTAAATTAAAATGTCATCGATAAAGACAATCACCAACATATCAAGGTATTGTCTAAACACCCTATTCATCAAATCAATAAATGCAGTCGGAACATTTTTCAACCCGAAGGAGATTACAAAAATCTCATAGTGACCATATTGAGTTGAAAAGCCATCTTCGGAATGCCATTTTCCTTCACCCTCAATTGGTGATAACACGACTGGAGGTCAATCTTAGGGAAGTAACTTACTCCCTGAAGATGATCAAACAAGTCTTATATCCTTCTAAGAGGATACTTATTCTTAATGGTGACCGTGTTCAATTGATAGTAGTCAATACACATACGAAGTGAACCACCTTTTTTACAAACAAAAAAATTGGAGCACCCAATGAGGAGACACTCGGTCGGATGAAACCCTTATCTAAAAAGTCTTTCAATTTTTCATTCAATTCCTTAAGTTTTGTTAGAGCCATTTGGTAAGGAGGAATATATATAGGCTGAATATGTAGGAGTAGGTTCATACCGAAGTCTATTACTTTTTCAGGAGAAACATCGGGTGATTCACCGGGAAACACTTCCAGAAACTTATTAACAACATGGACTGACTCAAAAGTAGGGATTTCAAAATCCGCATCCCTCACCCTAACTAGGAAGTATGTGCTACTCTTAGAAATCATCTTTCTAGCTTTAAGACAAGAAATAGACTGACCTTTTGGCATACAATTTCCCTCTTTCCATTCTAGGATGGGCTCATTTGGAAACTAAAACTTGACCACTCGGGTACTACAATCAATAGAATCATAAAAGAATTCAGCAAATCCATACCAAGGATAATCTAATATATCAAGTTCTGGAAGATCAACATTAGTAACTCTGGCGGATAAGGAGACGCAACAATTCGATTCACAAGCAGAGGAGACAGAAAAAAATGGTCTAACACATCCGAAAGAATACCAAACCTCATAGCCACATATGGTGTCACAAAATATAGGGTATCACGGGATCAATAAAAGCATATACATTAAGATGAAATATTTTCAACATATCGATAACCACATTAGAGAACCCTCTTACTCATGACGAGTTTGAAGTGCATAAAACCTATTTTTCTTTGAAGCATTTGAACTCGAACCACTAAGCAGAGACTTTCTACCTTCTCTTCCCTTAGCCGTAAGGCATGGAGAATCCCTTATCTTGTGTCAACTCTTGCCGCAACCGAAGCAATCATCCGTATCGGCTAAGCATTTAACCTTATGCTTCCTTTCACATTTAGTAAAAGTAGTCGATAAAGACCCATTACCATATTCTTCTTGAGGCTTAGGGTTAGACACCCTATTTTTGCTATCTTTGTTGAACTTAGGAGCCGGAGCATTAGAAAATCCTTGACCGGAAAACCATTTTCAGAATTTAGAACAACCATGTCCATAGGACCTTGAATGTGAAAAGTCACCATCACCGGTACTTTCCCTCTTTACTTTCCTAGATTTCTCATTAAGTTTCTCTTCTTTTATGTATCGAGCATGTACCATTATTCGAGAAATGTTCATATCATTGATGAGCATGGCGGTGTGACATTCTTTGACTACCATCTTGGACACTCCAGAAACAAACTTACTCATCATTGCCATAGGATCGACAACCATAGTAGGAGCATACATAGACAATTGTGTGAATCTCAAAGCATATTATTTTACACTCATACTTCCTTGACGAAGGTTAATGAACTCAAGTACCTTTTCCTCTCTCATGTTGTAATACCCCAGAAATTTTTTGAGCTAAGACTCGAACCCTTATTTGTAGTGAGTGAGATTTTTGCAAGGAATTTAAAATTTCTTGAGTGTTAAGGTCACTAGAAGTAGAACCTTGAGTTCGAAAAAGAACCAAATTAGAAATAGCAAAATCTGAAATTTTGCAAGTTAAGCTAAGTATGAGTTTTGGGTTGACTTCAAACGATTATAACTCCTATATCAACATGAGTTAGGTGTGCTACCAGATACCTTAGGAAATATCTTTGAATTATCTTTCTAACAGCACCGAGTTTTCTAAGTTTCGAGTTTGAATGAGTGAGATATGGCTTTTTGAAGTTAGGTTGTCCAGTTAAGGAAAGTCAAAACTGGGTTTTAGAGGGGTATTTTGGTCTTTTCCTTACCCAATCAGATTTAATTCATTTTTAGTAATATTTTAAGGGTCTAATTCTATTGGGTTCAGTTTTATAATCCTAAAATTATCCTAGGGTTTTAGTTGAGAGTTCAAGAAGAGAAAAGAAGAGAAAAGAGGAGAAAAGAGGAGATGATCAAAGCGTTCGTCGAGAGTCTTGCGTTTTGTTGTGGATTTTCGCCATGGGTTTAATCCCTAAGAGGTATGTAAGCTTCCATAGTGTTGAGTTTGTTCACCCACATGCTAATCATATTATTTTAAGCGAAATTTCATTCTTGAAGTTGAAAGATTAGAGTTCTTGATGAGTTCTTGATAGATGTTCTTGAAGTTCATTCTAAATCTTGTTGTGTGGGGTTTTGGATGATTTCTTGAGATAAAAGTGAGTGTTTTAAGGGATTTATTAAGTAGATTAGAGTGTACTTATATTAATTAATTGATTCTAAGTGGTTGGGGAAGAAACCGTTCGATTCTAGGTGAGTTAGGGTGAGAAAACGAGCAAAGAAGTTCGTCAGATTTTCTGGGTTGGGGGCCTAGAGCGATGCGCTTGCCAGAGCGCCCCAAAACCACCTCTGAAGTTTAGGGGCTGGCGCCCCGTGACATCCATAAATCATGTAGCCATCATGGGTATTAATGGTTCATACTTTTTAGATGATCACATAAGTTAAGCTAGTGGATCCACTAAGTTAAAGCGTTCTATATGACGGCAAAGTATAAGACAGTTCTGGCAACGTGGGCAAGACATTTTATCACCACTTAGGCTCATAGTGGTGGTTGTCGGTTATAGAATCTCCCACAGAAACTATATTACTTTATTATATAAGTAAAGTTAAAGTTTGTTATTGTATTTTCTTTAACGAACTAAGTTGCTTTTACTGTTTTATAAGCTTTCCATATATTGCATCTTTTACTATTGCATTATCCTTGAGTATCATGAGTTGAGTATTTCAAGTTAAGTATCATATCTTTGAGTTGAGTATCTAATCTCTGAGTTGAGCATCTTATCCATGAGTATTTCTTGAGTTGAGTAAGTTTGAGAAGAGGTAAGTATGTTTCCTTTTTATCAAGTTTCAAGCTTATGTTTATGCTTTAGAATTCCTCTTACATGCTCGTACATTCCACGTACTGAGCCATTTGGCCTTCATCTTCTCATGATGCAGACACAAGTATTCAGGATCATCAACAGGAGCTTCGTTGAAACATCCGAGAATTCGAGTTAGCTATGGTGAGACTCCTTGCTTCTGGAGGATTTCATTTACCTTTCAGTTTAGTGAGGATGTCGTGGGTCTTGTCTCGACCTCTATCTTTATTAGTTAGAGTCTTCATAGATAGTCAATATAGTTGACAAGTCTGTATTATTTATTTATTTTATTAAATATTTCAAAGACTTGAGTTGCCAATTTTGGGGCAAGTTGAATATATTTTATTATTCAGAGTTTTCATTTGAGTTAAAGTTTGAATTTAAGTTTTATGAACTTTTATTTCAGTTTTTAAGCTTTGTATGCTTGAATCAGTTTTCCGCTTGTAGTCAACCAGGATGAGGGTTCGCTTGGGGACCAGCAATGGTCTTCGAGTGCCTGCCACGTCCACGGTGTAGGCTCGGGTCGTGACACATGTCAAGGAGAAATAACTTATCAAGGAAAGAAACCTTAAATTTTTTCCAGTCAAGAGGACCCGCATTACCGCCCTCTCTTCTTTACATTGGTTGAAGCAAACTTGATCAGCACCCTTAAGTTCATAAGCGACTAACTCCTCTTTTTCCACCGGTGTCACTCCCATGATCATCAACACTTATACTCCTCATCAATGAACTCTTCATGATCTTCCTTAACCTTTGAATCATGAAACTCCAGAGGATTCATTCTAGTAAAGACCCTCAATCAAGATGCCACCGTACCCACATTTGGGTTCTCGAGGACCATAGCCTCCTTATTGACTTGAGCCGTCATGGCTTGAGTCAACACTTGAAAAACAGCCCAAAACTGCGCACTAATCACTTGTTTGGCCCAAGGGTCGGCCGGAAATGAGGAGCTTGAGGAGGAGCTTAAGGAGGATATCATTATGCATTCTCATTCACATTCCTCCAAACGTATTCTCTTTGTGTGATCATATCTTTAAAAGCATCAGATAATTTCTACTTAGGTCGAGATCAAAGATTCCTTACCGATTGAGTTTTTGTATATAGTTTAATTTAGGTAAAATTCAAATGACCATATCTCCTAGAATATAAATTTTTTTATAGACAATAATCTATCAATTATGGTCTCTAAGTCTTCTTTCTAACGCTACCAAGTTTGCATCAATTGAAGTTCATAGAAGGAAGTTATGTCCTTTTTATTAGATAATATTATGTTGTGCACTAGCCGCGCAACCGAGGTATATTCCGCATGATAGAGTGGCGAGGCAGCTGCTATTGCCTTCCAGAGTATTGGCCGCACGCCCGACACATTTTATGTGAGATAGAGTTCCTCAATAGCCTCTTAAAAAATCTCCAAAGACGTAGTTCACCTCTCTAGTTAGAAAATGTATCCTAGAAAGAGAAATACTCAAGAAACTAACTTCCTTCAAGGTTCATCCATCATAAAAGGTAAGATTTGACCATATAATTTAATAGTTTCATCTTTTTAACATCAATTAATATCTTAAACCCATGAAATCTATTGGTTTTCAAGAAAATCCACCTCTAAAGTTGAAGAAATGTATTTTTACCATCTTTTCCTCCAAAGATCTCACCTGTCTCAAGATTTTTGAGTGTGTACGGTATGTAAGGCTATTCATAGTGTTGGACTAAACACATCCTCACGCCCTACATCTAAAATTCAGTTAGTTATAGTTAAATCTAGGATTTTTACCAAAGTTTTCATGAACTTCGAATTGAACTTTATCCCTTGTTATTGAATTTTAATTCTTAGCATTGAGAGTTTTGTACTTCATATATTTTTGTTCTTGAATTATATTTCATGCTTATTTTATCACATGTACCCTATTTAGTTAAGGATTGTTGAAAGCTTTTGCATAATTATTTTCATGCATTGACTTCTGAATTAAAATAAGTTCATGTATTTCAAGTTATCAATTGAGAAAAGTTTTAAGGGAACACTAATGGTTCCAAATTCACTATTTTGTATTGAGAAAAATATTGTTAATTCAAGAAGAGCATAAATATTTTAAGAAGAAGTTTTAGTCAGT
The DNA here is from genome assembly GCA_029582605.1 of Solanum gracilifrons. NCBI lineage: Eukaryota > Viridiplantae > Streptophyta > Magnoliopsida > Solanales > Solanaceae > Solanum > Solanum gracilifrons. The sequence goes on from JAJOOH010008211.1 coordinate 24,575, forward strand.
AAAGTAAAGATCATTTTATCCTGAAGAGGGCCTTTTGAATACTAACTCAACATAGATATCAGTATGAGCATTATTGCTCATTTTGGGAGTGTATTGGGTACCAATTTGGGTATGAGTTTTGATAACTCAAACCCCATAATATGTGCCCCATGCGTAGATAGGATCGTGCCATTGCTTCGGGCGACTCCTTACCCAGCCTTATTGAGGACTTTTTAGATAGATCCATACGTTAAGTTTTATTGTCCTATACCCCGGCAAGGTATATGATGGATCTGGCAACGTGGGCTTGACGTTGTATCGTCACGAGACACATAGTAATGGTTGTCGGTTAAAGAAGCTCACCAAGAAAAGTAAGGTACTATTTTAGAAATTGATGCATTACCTAAATTAGATGTAAAACCTTACTTGTTTTATTAAATTGCATGCTTTACTTTCCATCAAGGTACTTTCAGTTCATTTATTTAGTTCAGTTATTTATTTCATTTCAGTTTTATTACATACCGTACATTCCATGTGCTGACGTCATTGGGAACTACATCATTTCATGATGCAATTTGAGGTACTGTTGATAGCAGACATTCAAAAAGATCATTTTCCACCAACAGCTAGTGAGACCTCTTCACTTCTGAAGGGCTCTAATTTAGTTAGTCAGGTTTATTTGATTTTAGTCTTTGTTAGTTGAATAGTCAGGTAGTCATGGGTCTTGTCCCGACACCTATCTTTAGTTAATAGAGGCTTCATAAATAGACAAAGTTAGTGAGTCAGTTCAGTCTTTAGTATTCAAAAGTTTGAAAAAATTATTATATTTTCGGAAAAGGGCCTAAAATATCCTTGAACTATTGAAAATGGTACAAAATTACCCTCCATCTACCTATTGGCTCCCAAATACCCCTGTCATACACCTATTTGCTCCCAAATACCCTTGTCATCCATCTTTGTATCCAATATTGTCCACTTTTACAACGGATTATCATTTAAATATTTTTTAAATATGTGGCACCCAATTATTGGATACAATTTAATTATTTAATTAATTTACAAACTCTCTCATTATTAATTACACATGACCCAAATTAACCATACCCAACAAAATGAATTAATTACACGCGTCCCAAATTATATTTACCCCACTAATTAAAACAAGTACACCCTTCATTGCAAAGATTTCACTTCATCTTTCAACCTTCTTTCCCAATATATTCACCTACAATCTCAAAAAACAGTACTTAAATACACACATGTATGACCATAAGAAATCACCAAAACACTCATAATTTTTTATGGTGATACCCGAGTGTATTTTGGTAGCATTTTTTTAGATTGTAAGCAAATTTATTGGGGAAGTAAAGTTGAAAAAGGAAGTGAAATGTTGAGAATGAAGGGTGTATTTGTTTTAATTGATGGGGTAAATGTAATTTGGGGTGGGTGTAGTTAATAAGGGTCAGGTATAATTAATTTGAGTCAAGTCTAGTCAATTTTGATAGGGTATGATGGATGAGATTGTAAATTAATTTAAGTAATTTAATTATAGTCAATAGATGGTCGCTAGGTATTTAAAAAAATTATTTAAATGATAATCCGCTATAAAAGTGGTCAATATTGGACCCAAAGGTGGATGGAAGGGTATTTGGCAGCTAATAGGTGGATGTTAGGTGTATTTGGGAGCCAATAGGTGGATGTCAAGGGTATTTGAGAGCCAATAGATGGATGAAGGGTAGTTTTTTACCATTTCCAATAGTTCAAGGGTATTTTAGGGCCTTTTCCGTTATAATTTTAATTATTTATATTAAGATTTATTTGAGAATTTTCATGAGATATCTTTAAATGACTTTGAATGTTCATTTTATAAGCCTTTCTTATGTATGTATAATTTTCGCTCAGTAAGCACCCATGCCAAGGGTTTGCTTGGGACCAACAATAGTTCTGAGTGTTGGCCACCTCTAGGGTATAGTCACGAGGTGTGCATAACTTGGTATTAGAGCACATAGTTCAAGGGTCATAGGGTGTCTATGGAGTAATGTGCAATAGATTCTTGTGTATGGGTGTGTTGTGAACCATACTTATAATCAGGAGGCCATAGGGAATTTAAGATATGCTTTCCATTATTTCATACTCTAGATCATGTAATAAAGTTGTTCCATAAGAAAAATATTCATATTCATGCGTTGCATAAATCTATTCAACTACCTCTCATACTCAAGATGATATAAGTAGTAAATCTTAGGTTCTAATCGATGAGTTTCTCTTAGATAAATCCATTAGAAAGTAAAGAGACTGCACAAGGATTTTAGAGGAGCCCATTAGTGTGCTTAAGTTTATTGATTCGAGAGAATACATCTTATTATAATAAATCGTGCATTTGAGCCTAAATAAGATGTCCTCTCACACTCTCTTCTCTAAAGTTTATGATAATGTTTCATTACCTTTGTAATGATCAAGTATAAGTTTGGAATAGAAAGACAATGTAGTCAGGAGTCGACATATCTAGTTATACCTTTGTGATTTTGATGTGAGAGAGCCATAATATTCACTGGATTATGAACTTATTTGGCAAGGATGTATAATGAATGGGTAAATAACACTTAGGTTGTTAAAGAGAATGTGTTTATATTCTTTAATTAGATAGACTATGAAACAAAGATCGATTATTTTGTCATGAAGTTTTAGTGACTAGTATTTTATTGATTTTATCTACTAGTTGTAAGTTACTGTAGTATGTGAGATGTGTATTGTTATCAATGTTTAGTTCTAGACACTAAGCTTGAATGTGAGATGAGCATTGTAATTTAAAGGTAGACATTATTATAATGTTAGTTTTGAGATTTGATCTAACAGGCTTGACATAGCGTATGTAAGAACTTAAGATGTTAACCTACAAAAAGTGTGATGATACTAGTATATGTGATTCTTAGATGAAAATGATAAATTGGTTATAATTCATTAGATGAAGAAGATCCTTAAGATGTGTACCCAAGACAATATACAGTTATGTGAGGCTTGATGTTCATGATTTACTATGTAGAGTAGGCAGACGTAAGCATTATATGGTACAATTAAGAGTTGGGCCGAAAGGTTGACATATAGATAATGATGATCTTCTCAATATAGTTTAGAGTTTCCTTCAGTTAGGTAGTTATGAACTTAGAAGAGTTGTGTTAGTGGTCTAAGAAGAAGAGGTCATATTATTAAGTGGTAGAAGAAGAAGATATGTACGTAAATAGGAGTAGAGGTTATAAAAAGGTGACTATAGATGCAAGGGGAAGTTAAGAGAAGTACCTCCAAGATAAGTAGTAGAAGATTTTTTTGGTATCTCCAGATGTGGTCAATCAAGAAGAGTTTAGTAATAATTTTCTTAATGTTTCCCCAAATTGTTAGAGTAAAGTGAGCGTATCAAAGTTTAAGGAATAGGAAATAGGGCCATAGAATGAGAAAGTTGACTTCAGGCCTAAGAGAGAGATGAAAGGGTGATGTGTTTAGAAATAAGTTATGATATCAATCCATTCCTACTCTAGCGTATTCCTTAAATTTGAATCGCTATAGCACCATGCTTATTTATCGCATATCAACATTATACCCATGACCTATGCTAATCCACTTCAGACAAATTCACCTTCATGCTCAGTTCCTAGAATAAGAGACAAAATTTTTAGCTCACTGACTTCAATCTTATTCCATGAAGTTACGACTATTAGCACTCATGTTTCACAATATGCTCAGTCCCGTGAACTCATGATATACCCTCAATAGCTAGTGAAATCAACCTACACCATGCATATTCTCAGATCAAATTCTATAATGAAATGGCTTATGATTTTTTTTTCTCTCTCTAAGCCCTTCCAATGATCCTTCTTCAATATTTATAGTGGTGTTGATAACATCTTAGTGTTGATGAGATGGTATATCATAATATGCTTTTTCCATGTAAGGTTTTAAGTGTGAGAAATATTGAAATGAGGCTTGGTTATATGTAGTATCTATATGAGAGCATTTTTTGCGTCCCTTTGTAGTAATTCATGATGGGAAGATGGAAAATTCTTAAAAGAGTTGGTTACCTAGAATTTCATGAAGTGGGTATAGTAATAGGCTATAACATCCCAAAAAATTTTAAGATAAGATTTGAGCCATTCTTTATGTGTGAATAATATTTCACCGAGTGATTCTAAATTTTCTTAGATGTTAAGGTCACTAAAATTCCCTATCATAAAGTTGATTTGAAAACATTCCTTCCAATTGAGTTTCACAATGAGATTTTTAGAACATAAAGATTAAGGTGTCCCATTGGCTATCAAATCGAAGATCTTTCAGTCCTCTTTCCAACACCACCGAGTTTGCTAAATCCTGAGCTCGGATGAAGGAGTTATGCCCGTTTGAGTGCAGCTCTCTAGTTAAAGCTTTTTCATCAATTTTAAGGAGGGGTATTTTGGTCATTTTCTTATCCCACTAACCTAACATGTTTTACCCACCCAAGTTTAGGGGTCTATCAGACTAAGTCAATTTTCATTTTTTTAAAACGTTTAAGAAAATTAGGGCAAAGTTCAAGAGGAGAAAATAGGAGGTTTCAAGAGTTCTTCAAGAATTTTGGGAAATCGCCAAGAAATTAGGTCTTTGGAGGTATGTAACCTTTCACAGTGTGGGGTTTGTTTTCCCTTACACCAAACATGTAAACTTGTACCATGGATTCGTTCTTAAAGTAGATTTATTGAGTTCTTGAGAAGTTTTTGAGGTTTTAGCTTCATTCCTTATCAATGGAGTCTTGCTGGCTCTTGAGGTGAAGGTCTTGCAAGTGAGTGTGGTTCTTGATTGATTTTGTGTGGGTTCTCATTAAAATGGTGTTTGGTTTATGAATCTAAGAGAATTTGGAGGAAATCATTCGATTCTAGGTGAAATAGGGCTTGAAATTGAGCAAGAAAAATTCATTGGGTTTTCTAGGCATAGGTTGGGGCGGAGCACCACTGAGGCACCAAGAGGGTTGACGCCCTGCGCTTGCAGAGCGCGAGAAAGATATTGTAATTGTTTAGGGGCTGGCGCCATGCGCTAGGGTCACCTACCTCCATTTCTCTTCCGTCGGAGTTCTTTTAAATAGTATTTTTGCTCTCTTCTTAATTATATGTAACGACCCGAACCGTCGTTATTTAGGAAAAGCAAAAATTCAAGAAATTTCTAGGCCACTATCCCGCTAGGACGGGCCAGATGCCGCTAGGACAGCGGTGCCATGGCAGGGTAAGCTAGCGCCAGAGTAGGATAGGCGAGACAAAATGTAAATAACGTGAAATCTTATTTTCTCCTTCTTCCCAAAATACCTAATTTAGACGTAAACCACCCTAGAAACCCCTAAAAAGTTGCTCTAAGCTTGGGAAGGGCGGAGAAGGAGATACCTAGCGTAAGGAGGTCCATGAATTGCAAATTTTTGGTCAAGATCACCGTCACGAAGCTCGAATACAAGAATCGAAGTCAAAACCCCGTTCAGCTACTTGGCGCCCAGGTAGGCTAGGTTTTATTAATTAAGTAGTTATTAATATGTGCTCGTTGTGTAGTATAACGAAAATCAATGGTTGGATTTATGTGTGAGCCTCTGTGCACCGAACAAAGATGATTAAATCATAGGAAGAAGCCTTAGATGATGAACTAGGGTTAAGTATGGTCAATTTTTTGATTAAGTGATATACGTCGGTGAATACTTCATTGTGATGGTTGTGAGTTCATATTAGTGGGATGTATGTTAGTAATTACGTCATTATAATGTGTGTATGTATGCAAATGTTGTGTTATGGATCACACTAATCGTATATGAGAATAATTGAATGAGGTATGCCATGAATCATGACTTGATAGTATGATTATGAGAATATACTTGTGATTGTGATTGTGGCTTATTGAATGGATCGGGTGTTGTGTTCTGACATACTGACTTAGATCGGTTTCCTCGTTCCGGCATAAATATGGGATAGGTCGCCACGTTCCGGCATAAATGTTAGATCGGGTATCACATTTCGGTATGCTAACAGTTTGGGTTTGGGTTCCATGAGAGGACCAATGACTTGAAATAATTGTATATCTTGAGGATTGTGAAATTCTACATGGTACTGTATTGATAAGTGATATTGTATTTCCCCGGAGTGGTTATATGGTTATGAGGACTTATATCTGATTGTTCTTCTATGTGGAGTAAACTTGTTATGTATCTCGTTGTTGAACGAATCGGGAAGGCTAAGGGTTCAAGGGTCATAGTAATTAAGAGAAAGGGTTGTCCGTGTGTTGGAAGGGCGAGAAGTGGGGATAGTGTATGTGATGTAAAGACTTAGGTGGATTTCACCTTAGAGGAAGGGATTCGTGGTTAGTAGTTAGCAAACTTGATGTGATGTACCATGTGGCAAAGGTTGGGTAAGGTGAAGAGAAAGTAAGGGTATGTCGGAATGCTTGTAGTTGTATTCGTGGACTCTTCTGTGCGTTAGTCTAAGATCAAGAGCCTAGTAAGTAGGTTGACAGAGAAAGTGGTTAGTAGTAAGGGTGCTAGTGTAGTTCTGAGGTAGTCGAAAAAGGGTAAAGGTGGAGAGGCGAGTGATTTATTGCAAACTCTTGCTAGTTGATTTTCTATGTTATACAGCGGTCGTCGGGTTGACCAATGATGCCTACCAATATATGTGGTTTTGAACTGATACTACTCTTGTTATGCCTTTTTGATAAAATTTGGATGCATGATGGTAATGTTTCGTTAGATGAAGACGTAGAATTCTCCAGCAGCTTCTATTTTACCTTCTACATGGTGGGATCTGTGTCTTTTCATTATTATGTCTTGTTGTACTCTTAGTAGCTCTTGTACCTGATTAGACTAGATCCTTGAGAGTGTTAATTACTTTACAAGTCTTAACTCGAATTTGTTTAAGAGTGTTTTCATTTATAAAAAACTATGATTTCAATTATCTTTGTTTTTCATTAATTTTCCACATGTTTTAACTATTGGGATATGAGGTTCTCCTACTTAGGTGTTAGGGTAGGTGCCCGCATGGCCCAGTGGGTTAGGTCGTGATAAATTGGTATCAGAGCCCATGTTACTGGTCTCCCAGTACAAGAGCAAAATGTTGACTAGACTCCTGTTGATTGGTGTGTTGATGTCCATATCTAATCTACAAGAGGCGAGGAAGCATTCTAGGAAGTCGTTCCACCTTCTTTCTCTCTTTTCATGTGTGTGTCTCTTGTGGTATAAGTTGAGTCTAATTGGTATCTCTCGATTCCAATTGGTATCTCTCGATTCCAATTGGTATCTCAACGGAGTGAACCGGACGTCGTGTTCACGACCGAGGGACCAGAAACAAAGCAAAATTGGAACTGAGAAGATTCCAATTGGTATCTGGCCCTAAGGGTTGCGTAATTGCATGGATGACAGGAAACGGTTATCCATGGATGTGAACTAACTAATAATTTAGACATGTCTGTGCATTGTATCTTGAAAGTTGTGAATGTGTTCTTCTTTTGTCGAAAATAACTGTGAATGTGAAGTTGTAATTGCTTGAATGTGATGAGATGATTATGTGAACAATAAATGTGTGTCTGAACTTTGATATGTGCAATATGTTGGCCTAGTTGTTGCAGTGATGCGAGTTGTAAATACGTAAGTATCGTGAAACTCGTGGTGAAAAGAAGATCCTCACTAGGTTCAATGTAAGGGTTTAGATAAAAACCGCGAGGTGATTTGTAAGGAAGATCTGAATGTGTCTTGCGCTTGTGTAATAACTATGTGAGTGTCTGGGTGTATCCTGGGGATGTGTGGGTTATGGTGCTGAAATAATGAGAATGAATTTGTTCGTGTATCGTGGGATTGACTTGGGGAGACAATGATTTTTCCTAGCTCGGAGAATTATCCTGAAATTGTTTGGTAAAGTTGGGAACCTTTGGGAAATTTCAGAAAAGAGAAAAACCACAAAAAATAAAAAATCTAGGCCTGAGTTCTTGTTCTGTCTTAGCAGCTGGGGCAGGATTATTCCCGCTAGGGCGAAATCGCCAGAATGGGATTTCTCCCCCAGAGCGGGACGGGGAGAGGCAGAACCTCAGCCTGCCTCTTTTGTTTTCCCAAGTTACCTAAATAAACCCCAAATGGTATCCGAGCTAACCCCTGCAATTCAATCAGTGTTCAGCAATCAAGAATAGTTTATAAAACCTAGTAATTAACTATTTACCATTGAAATAGCAGAAAACAAAACCAACATCCATGTGCTACAAAAACATAAAGAAAGGCGAAAAGTTAAAAATAAAGTTTTGTCCTAAACTACAAGCCCAAAAAGGGTGAAGAAACAATCAAGAACCCTGGGACTGGGATGTAACAACTCAGAGTCGAGGTCCTCTTGGGGCATCTCGCCAGCCTAAGCCTCATTCAACATACGGAACTCTGCGTAGTCCTATGGCTCGAGACGGGGAATCTCCCTGTCAGGGGCAACACAAGAGAATATGACCTTAACATCCTTCCACATTTGGGCCATCAGACGATCCCTTGCCAAACCCTTCCTCCTCTCCTGACGAAAATGGCGGTGGAGCATCTCGACTTCCAGGGAAGTGTTGGGTGGAACCGAAGTATTGTAAGGAAATGAGCGTCCCAACCGTCTCCTGACAGCAGCCAGGTCCTCCTCCACACGGGCTCCGGATAGTGGGGCCTTGGAATGGCTTGGACGGGCATCGCCGCCTGCTCCATCATCACCTCCCTCATCGTCCTCCTCGGTAGCCACCTGACTATTGCTAGCATGGTTGGTCCTCCTCCTTTTGCTCCTGTAAGAAGAACACTGCCTAATCAAGAGAGGATGAAAGGGGGGATCCATGGGAAGTACCTTGTCGGTGTCTTGAAGTGGCACTCCCGCCCGCTTGCATAGCGCGATCACCAGTCCCAGTAGGAAAAAGGCCTTATTGTTGCCCCGATAGAACATTTTCCACTCTGAGATGATTTGTGCCCCCACATTTAGCTCAATGCCCCGTATAACGCACGCCACCACTAAGGCCCGAGGAAATGTCACGTCGGTGTGATTGACCAACGGGCGGATCCTCCTAGTAACCAAGTGTAGCCACCGCTTAGCATCCGGTGACCAGTCCGTACTAGTGATGCCCACTGCGGTAGCCCAGTAGATCTGATCCCGGTGCGCAGGCTAGATCAGGGTGTCCCTCAACCAACCCTGATCCATTTTCCTCAGCTTGGCCTCGTACTCCGCATTTGAGACATCAGGCACCTCTAGTGCCTCATTGATAGTTGTGGCATTCAGGGGGAAGTCGAATCCCCGGATGTGGATGACGGCATGAGGGTCATCCCATCGAACAGTAGGCAGGACAACAAACAACTCCCTCACCAAGGTAGGGCGAGCAGTAGGGGGAGCCTCTAATAGTGGGGACCAACCGAATTTCGTAAACCGAGCGTGAAAGGCATGTGCTTTCTCGTCCAAATTCAGCAAGTGAAAACCCCGCTCACAGCAGAATGTAATATTCCGGTGGTCATGGTACCGCTCCTTACTAGCAGTATCAGGAAATCGGACGAAGGGGAAACTTTCTTCGTTGATACCCACCATTTAGAGATCCTGCAAGAAGATAATAATCACGTTAGAACACCGAGGAATTAGGCAAAATCTAGTTAAAAGGGAAGGGAGAAAATTTTTATCTTAAGGGGATACATGCCACTGGTCTGACATATCCCGACACAGCATCCAAAATCCCGCAAGGGCAGGATAATGGAGGCCGCCACAGCGGGATGAGTGTCGCCAGTGCGGCCTTTATCTGGGACAAACACCAGGCGCGATCATGGCGCCTCTTCATCCCAAACCCCCCATTTTTCACAGAATTTCAGCAGATTAAAGCACATAAAGTACCCTAGTACCTAAATATGCAATCATTTTAGCAAAATAATCCCTAATTAGTACCCAAATCCGAGTTTACACCAAGAGACCTTTCAACTTCCCCCACCTATTTGGTATTGATTTGACTATATGTCTACAAAATCCTTACGTCCAGAATGTTGTGGAGATGTTGGGAACGTAAGGGAAGCATCCATGCTATGTTTTCCTTACCAATCCAGAAACCTATGCTCATTTTCAAAAACTACCCATAAACTTTTTCCAAATCGATTGTTTAACAACATGCATAATTAAGCATATAGTGAAGTGCATAATCATGAGAAATGAGAATTTACCTTGTTTTGGAGGTTTGAAAGAGAGTGATCGAGAGAGTTTGGGAGTTTTTGGGTGTAGAGGAGGAGAAATGGGAAAATCTTTTGCCTCCCCCCCTTACTATTTTCGATCTCCCACTACAGTGGGAGATTTCTCACCACAGCGGCCCCGGCTCAATGGGAGGGTTACTGCCCTGGCAAGGTTAGGCTGTGTAGATAGGCTGCGTTCATTTGTTTGTGTGTTGCCTTAAAACTCTTAACCGACCCATTGAGTATAGCATCGTTTGTATTTCATTTGGAGGAGTCACCATCCGTCGTGGTTTCCATAATGGACCAATTCTTTAGTTAGAAGTAACCCGAGATAGGGCGTGTGATGATCCAAGCATTAATCATTCGGGGACAAACGATGGGTAAATTGGTATCTATTGTAACGACCTGAGCCGTCGTTACATAGGAAAAACAAAAATTTAGGCAATTTCTGGGCCACTGTCCCGCTAGGGCAGGCCAGATACCTCTAGAGAGGGGCGCCACGACTGGGTAAGCTAGTGGCAGAGCGGGATAGGCGAGACAAAAACTAAGTACCGCAAAATCTTATTTTCTCTTTCTTCCTAAAATACCTAATTTAGACGTAAACAACCCTAGAAACCTCCCAAAAAGCTTCTCTAAGCTTAGGAAGGGAGGAGAAGGAGATTTCTAGCGTAAGGAGGTCGATGAATTGTGAATTTCTGGTCAAGATCACCATCACGAAGATCGAAAATAAAAATCGAAGCCAAAACCCCATGTAGCTGCTTAGCGCCCAGGTAAGCTAGATTTTATTAATTGAGTAGTTATAAATTTGTGTTCGCTGGGTAGTATAATAAAAATAAATGGTAGGATTTATGTGTGGACCTTCGTGCACTGAACAAAAGATGATTAAATTATAGGAAGAAGCCTTAAATGATGAACTAGGCTAAGTATGGTCGATTTTTTAATTAAGTGAGATATGCCTGTGAATACTTCATTGTGATGGTTTTCAATTCATATTAATGGGATGTATGTAAGTAATTACGTCATTATAATGCGTGTATATATGCAAATTATGTGTTATAGATCATACTAATCATATATGAGAATAATTGAATGAGGTATGCCATAAATCATGACTTGATTGTATGATTATGAGAATATGCTGATGATTGTGGCTTATTGAATAGATCGGGTGTTGTGTTCCGACACACTAACTTGGATCGGTTGCCACGTTCCGACATAAATATGGGATCGGTGTCCACGTTCTGGCATAAACATTGGATCAGGTACCACGTTACGTTATGCTAACAGTTTGGGTTTGGGTTCCATGAGAGGACCAATGACTTGACATAATTGTATATCTTGAGGATTGTGAAATTGTACGTGGTACTGTAATGATAATTGATATTGTATTTTCCCGGAGTGGCTATATGGTTATGAGGACTTATATCTGATTGTTCTTCTATGTGAAGTATACTTGCTATGTATCTCGTTGTTGAACGAATCGGGAAGGTCAAGGGTTCAATGGTCGTAGTAATTGAGAGAAAGGGTTGTCCATGTGTTGCAAGGGCGAAAAGTGCGGGTAGTGTATGTGATGTAAATACTTAGGTGGATTTCACCTTGGAGGAAGGGATTCGTGGTTATTAGTTAGCAAACTTGATGTAATGTACCACGTGGCAAAGGCTGGGTAAGGTGAGGAGAAAGTAAGGGTATATCGTGGTGGTTAGTTGGAATGCTTGTAGTTGTATTCGTGAACTCTTTTGTGTGTTAGGATGGTTAGCCTAAGATCAAGAGCCTAGTAAGTAGGTTGACAAAGAAGGTGGTTAGTAGCAAGGGTGCTAGTGTAATTTTGAGGTAGTCGAGAGAGGGTAAACATGGAGAAGCAAGTAGTTTATTGTATACTCTTGCTAGTTGATTTCTTATGTTATGCGGTGGGGGTCGGGCTGACCGATGATTCCTACCAATAAGTGTGGTTTTGTATCGATACTACTCTTGCTATGCTTTTTTGGCATAGTCTGGATGCAGGATGGTGATGTTTCATTTGATGAAGACAAAGAATTATCCAGCAGCTTCTACTTTTCCTTCCGCATGGTGGGAGTTGTATCTTTTCTTTTTTATGTCATGTTGTACTCTTAGTACCTATTGTACATGTCTAGACTAGATATTTGGGGGTGTTAATTACTTTATAAGTCTTAACTTGAATTTGTTTAAGAAGATTTTCATTTATAAAAAGACTATGATTTCAATTACCTATGTTTTTCGTTAATTTTCCGCATGTTTTAACTATTGGGATATGAGGTTCTCCTACTTAGGTGTTAGGGTAGGTGCCCGCATGGCCCCGTGGGTTGGGTCGTGACATTATAACTATCTAAACCTTAAGTAATCACTGGGAGATCCTATATATCCTAATCATCACTCTTGAATTCTCATTTCAAATTCAAGGTAGAGTTACGAGTAAATTTCAAGAGGGTCCGTTGAGTCAAATTGAGAATTCTTTTTGTAATAAACGATAGGTTTGAGATAAGTCTTGAGGAAGTAAGTATGAGAATGAAAAAAAGTTTCATTTATGAGTTTCTATTTTTTCATTGAGATCCTTGAGTCGAGTTGTTCATGTGCATAATTCTAAATGAACTCTATGAATTGACTAATCTTGAGAGGAATAGTATTGTTGAGTTTTGCATTTCGAGTTCTTAAGTTATGAGTACTGAGTTTCCATATTGCTATTAAGATCCCTAGGTTGAGTCGTTCATGCCCATAATTCTGCATCAACCCGATGAATTGAGTTATAAATCTATAGCAACTTCTTAAAGACAACACTTGAGTTTTAAACTGAGTTTTTGAGGAGGTAAAGATGAGTTTTGAGAAAGAGCTTCTAAAATATGATTAGTATGACAATCGAGTATGCCTTCACTATTTAAGCAGTATGGTATCTAGATATACCATCAATGTTTATGCAATATGACTTCCTGAGTCATTAGTGATCATATTACAATATGATTTTCATATATTTTGGGAAAGAGTCTCCATGTATGAATTGAATAAGTGTATAAGGGAACAAACTATTCCCAAAGGTATCAGTTTTTACATTGATAAAAGAGAAACTTTGATTTCTAAATGATTTATGAGTTCAAAGATATTTCAAGAGTAGTCACATCTTTTAAGAGGATAGTTTGAGAATTATCTCAAACCAGAGGAAGAGTATGTTTTTAAACAGTAAGTGAATTCAGACAACTCAAATTCCTCATAAACCATGTATGCCAACATGGGTACAAGATCATACTTTTTAGATGATTCCTAAGTGCCTTCGGGCAGAGCTTAGTGGATCCACTTAGTTGAGGATGTCCTATACCCCAACAAGGTATAGGACACTTCTGACAGTGTGGGTGAGACGATGTATCATCACATAGCTCATAGTGATGGTTGTCGATTAGTGAATCTCCCACATAAGAGTAAGGAGTTATTATTGTATTTTCATACATCTTGAATTTTTTTCTACTGTTTACAAGGTTATAT
>JAJOOH010008212.1:0-49411 GCA_029582605.1 Solanum gracilifrons
AGGTATAGGAGTGGGGTAGGTTTATTAGATTATTTAGGTTATTTTTATTTTAGTTTTAGTTTTATTCTACTTTTAAAAGAATAATAATTAACTATAAATAGTAAATTATAATAATATATCAACTAATTATTTAAAATTAATACAAATCTAAGAAAAAGTTAAACAGCTATAAAAAAACAATTATATAATACTAGCTTATTTATAAAAACTAAATTTTAAGATAATATAGATTTTTTGTAATCTTTCATTTCTTTTTAAACAATTGAAAATAAAACTTACCTTAAAAAGTGATTCTATTTTTGTTGTTTTCAAATCTTTTAAAATAAATTTAATAAAATAAGATAAAAGTCAAAATATTTAATTTGTAATTATAAAAATATTTCAGCTCTAAAAATGGTGTAAAATTTTAAGTTCGGTAAAAAATTACGTATCTACAGTGAAAAAGACACCAGATTCCGTATTATAGCTCATGTGGTCTATGTCAGTTAATGGTAAATATCCCATAAAATGATTTAAGTTGCTTTAAAGGTTTTTATGAAGCTTTCCTTATGTTTTAAGATGCATTAACAATGTTCATCATTTATGATTTCTCCTTTAAATATTTTACTATGTTTAACTTGGTCACACACATTATGTTATCCTTATGTCTCCTTATAAACATGTTTTACATCCTTATCTCTATCTGTTATACTTAGTATATTCCATGTATTAATGTATACTTGTAACTGCATTATTTAATAATGTAGGTTATGATGCTTCCTCTCCTCCCACTCGAGACGCGGTGAGTCCTCATATTATGAGGTCCAAGTCATCTTTACTTTGTTTCCATATGTCTTTTCCTTTGGGATATTGTACATGGTGTATGAGTTATGTCCCAACCACTTCTTTGATATATTATATTGGCTTTTCAAGATTGTGAGCAGACTTCTGCTCTTATATTAAACTCTTTCATATATGAGATTTTATACTTTTGTCTATTATATTGTATGTACTTCAAGTGACTTGTGTAGGGCCTATGGGGGTCTTATATGCTATGTCATACCGAGGGTGTACTTTGGATCGTGATAAACTTGGTATCAGAGTCACGTTTTAGAAAAGGTCCTAAGATGTCTGACAAGCCGTATTAAGTAAAGTCTTGTTCATGAATATGAAGTGCGACACAATCATGAATAGGAGGATACAAATCATTTAGGAAATTTCACTTCTTTTGTTACTCTAAATCATGACATATAGTATTTCCCTATAAAGATCCTTCTCCTAAATCTTGTCTGATGCTTTTAAGGATATGGCCTCTGGAAGAGCTTATGTGAGAAGGTATGCAGGTGGAACAGTGGAGCTTGAGGTTCCTCAAGTTTTGGTCTATTCTTTGGCTGAGCAAGTGACTCATGCTAAATTCTGAGCCACTTTTCAAGTGTTGGCTCAAGCTATGACGGCCCAAGCAAATAGAGAAGTCATTTCTCCCGTGAACCCAAATGTGGGTACAACGGCGACAGGGATTAGAGACTTTACAATGATTAATCCTCCAAAACTCCATGGTTCCAAGGTCCTCAAGATTTTATTGATAATGTGTATAAGATAGTGGGAGTTATATGATTGTCCACTGTGGAGAAGGCGAAGTTGGCCACTTTTCAACTCAATGGTGTTGCTCAAGTTTTGTTTGAACAATGGAAAAGTGTAAGGGTTAAGGATGTGGGTCCTCTTGATTGGGAAAAATTCAAAAGAGCTTTATCTTGATCGTTTCTTTTCCCTTGAGATGAGGGAGGCAAAAGTGCTTGACTTCATCAATCTTTAATAAGGGAATATGAGTGTAAAGGAGTATGCTTTGAAATTTGCTCAATTGGCTAAGTATGCTCCGATTATGGTTGTTGACTCAAGGGCAAGGAAGACTAAATTTATGTCGGGTGTTTCTGAGTTGTTTGTCAAAGAATGTCCTACTGCTATGCTAATCAATGAGATGAATATATCCTGTTTGATGATACATTCCCAAAAAATTGAAGAGGAAAAATTCAAGGTAAGGGAAAGAGATTCCAAGAGGGCAAGGACCGGTGATGGTGACTTTTCTTATTATAGGTTTGATGGACAAGGCAGTTCTAAATTCTGGAAAATGTTTTCTGGTCAACGTCATTCTATTGCTCCGACTCCTAAGTTCAACAAAGATTTGGTGTCTAACCCTAAGCCTTAAGGAAATAGATCTTCTCTCTCGACTCTCATAAGATACGACAAGAAATATGATGGCGTGGTCATAAGACTAGAGATTGTCCATTGCTTGATGCTAAGGGAATGGGTGGTAGGCAAGCTCATCCTAGTGGTTCTGGTTCGGGTGCTCCGAAGAAAAACTTATTTAAGTCTCTTTAGACTTGACAGGATCACGAGGGTTCCCTATATATGGTGACCGATATGCTGAAAGGCTTTCATATTAATGTATATGCTTTGCCTGATCGAGGTGCTAAATTATTATTTGTTACTCCTTATGTGGCCATCAGATTTGATGTTGGTCCCGAAATCTTTTATAATCCCTTTCCTATCTCTACTCTTATTGGTGATTTAATAGTTGTTAAAAGAGCTTAAAGAAATTATTCTATTTATGTGTTTCATAGAGTCTCTCATGTTGATCTTGTAGAGATTGATATGTTAGATTTTGATATTATTCTAGGGATGGATTTGCTTCATAAATGTTATGCTTCCATAGATTGTAGGACCCGATTGGTCACATTCAAGGTTCCGAATGAACTTATCAAGTGATGGGAAAGGTAATTTTTTCCTTTGGGTCAATTTATATCTTGCCAAAAGGCTAGGAAGATGATCCCTAAGGGTTGCATTTATCATATTGTGAAGGTTAGGGATACAAAATACGAAACCCCTACTATTTAATCAGTTTCGGTTATAAATGAGTTTCGAGAAGTGTTTCTCGATGACCTTCCCAATATTCCTTCCGAAAGGGAAATAGACTTAAGTATTGACCTTCTCCCACATACGTAACCTATATGTATTCCTCCTATCATATGGCTCTAGCAAAACTTAAGGAATTAAAGGATTATTCGAAGGACTTATTGGATAAGGGTTTCATTAGACCAAGTATCTCACCATGGGATGCTTCAATGTTGTTTGTTCGAAAGAAGGATAGGTCTCTCCGAATGTGCATAGAATATCATATATTGAATAAGGTTACAATGAAGATTAAGTTTCTTATTCTAAGGATACATGACTTGTTTTATCAACTCTAATGGGCGAGTTACTTCTCTAAAATTGACCCTTGAATGGGTTATGACCAATTGAGGGTGAATGAGAGTGACATTTCGAAGATGGTGTTTCAAACTCGGTATGGTCACTATATGTATTTGGTGATGTCTTTTGGTTTGAATAATTCTCCAACGACATTTATGGATTATATAATAGGGACTTTAGGCAATATCTTTAAACATTTGTGCTTGCGTTTATTGACGATGTTTTGATCTACTCACAGAGTGAGGATGAGCATATTCCATATTTGAGGATTGTGTTGCAATATCTTAAGGATCATGAATTTTATGCTAAATTTAGCAAATATGAGTTTTGGTCCAGGTCCATTGCTATCCTTGGTCATATTGTCTCCGGTGAGGGTATTGAAGTTGATCCTAAGAAAATAGATAGTTAATTGTCCTAGACCGTTGTCTGCTTCAGATATTTGTAGTTTCTTGGGTTTGGCGTGTTACTACAGAAGATTTGTAGAAGGATTTTCCTCTATCGCTTTAGCTTTGACAATATTGACTCAAAAGAAGGTGAAAGTACTATGATCGAAAGCTTGTGGGAAGATTTTCCAAGATTACAGACTTACTTCAGCCCCTATATTGACATTACCGAAGAAATTGGATGGATTTGTGGTGTATTGTGATGCTTCACAAATTGGTCTTTGTTATGTTTGATGCAACATGTGAAAATTGTTGCTTATACTTCAAAGCAATTAAAGGTGGATAAAAAGAACTATCAGACTCATGATTTGGAGTTAGCGGCGGCAGTGTTTGCCCTAAAGGTTTGGAAACAATTGTCACGACCCAAGGTACCCCCTAGGTGTAACATGGCATATAGGACTCCGAGAGGCCCTACACAAGCCACTTAGCATGCATAGACAAAATATAAGAACTTCAAAAGATAATATGAGAGAACATTTCAAAGTCTAATAGTTTTATCAAAGTAAAGCGGAAGTCTACAAAATCTCATTTTCCATCTAATACATCAAGAGTGACAATGATGTAACCCTGCGTCACGTACAAAGTGTGAAAATAAGAAATGACTGAAAGTTATTGAAGTTCGATCCTCGATGCATGAGGACTCATCAAAACTCGGAATTTCTCCAAAATCCTCTAGCCATGAAACTGAGAACTCTGAATGTCGGACCCTACATTTGGGGAAATGTAGGTAAGAGTATGTGCTAGTACAAATATATACCAAGTATGATAGTCATGCATAAAACGTATAAAACATGCTAAAAAGGGACATTTCATAATATGCAAGGACCAAGTTAAAATACAAGTCATGAGGTTCAAAACATAGTTCATGAATAAGGTCGAGACAAGTAAAGTCATCCTTATGTTCCATATTAGATGTTTCTTTAAGTAACCAGAATTCATCATAACTTGTGGGAAGTAGCCTTAACTGACATATAAGACCATGCGAGATAACAACATGGAATCCGATGTCTCCCACACCAAAAAGGGTTGCCCTACTTGCCAAGGTAAGATCAGGAACTTCTAGCTTTTGTGGATCCACTAGCAAGTGCCTATCTAGACATCCTATGTTGGCACATAGTTCATGGGAAATGGGTAATAACCACCTGTCTACTCGATACTAAGCATAACTTCCACAGAATGTTTATTAGGCTCTTCTTAACTTGACTTTTATAAGACATGGGTAATCTCCTCTTGTCTTATGATCCTAGGGATTGGGTAATCGCCACTTTCCTAGTCTTTGGAGGACATGGGTAATCGCCGCTTGGTTCAATATTAGATTAACTCCTTATCATTGGTTCATTTTAGGTGAGAAATCCTTTCTACCTTAAGAACCCTTATTATGTGAGAAAACCTTTCACATTCATGCTTTCATGTGTATATGAGAAATCCTTTCAACAACACAACAACAATAACATCATTGATACTTCACTCTCAAAGCATCCTTAAAATATTTACATCAATTTCATCAGAACATGCATGATTTCATAAATTTATCTTTCATAATTTCGTAACCCACATTAGATAATCATAACTTGGATTGACTTGTTATGAAAATGGTCATCGCTTCATTATTTGTGTGAACATGTCATTTACATTGGTTCTAAGACATGGTTGTGACAAGTGTTATGTGAATTGAGAAAGAATAAAAAATTAAAGAGGATGTACCATTTCGAGGGACGTGTTGCGCGTCGCGACGGATACTATGATTCGAGGGACGTGTTGCATGTCGCGATGGATTCTATTATCGAGGGACGTGTCGCATGCCGCGATGAATTTTATTATCAAGGTTTGTGTCGCACGCTGCGATAGATGCATGGACAAATATGTCCCCCATGGTCACAGACTGAGAGACATAAGATTTGTATCATTAGGTCAGATATGCATCACTATACTTGACATTGCATTTCATTGCATTGCACATCTCTATCATTGGTGAACTTGATCTTGTGTGTTGCTGATCTTGTGAGTGCCTTTCTATGGAACTTGTGATTGATGAATATTGAGTTTGTTATTGAGTTGTGTGCTATGTAAATTGTGAATTGTTAGGTTGGGCTGGTTTTTATGCAGGTTGAGGTTGTGGAGGTTCGGTTGGGGTAGTAGGAGTACCCGTATTCTATTCTCTTAGCTTGTGTTTAGAAGTTTACTTGTTGAGTACCGTGTGGTTTGGTACTCAGCCCTTGCTCCTACATTTTTGTAGGTTACGATCCCGGATCTTTGTGATACTTTCTTTTCTCTTCTTTTCCGAGGCTTCCTATGGAGATTTGTGAGGTAGTTGTTTGTCATATCAGCGGACCTTCTTACTCCTATTTATGATCTTGTTCTACTTTAGTGACAACATCATTTGAGACTCGTGTTTTTCTTTTAAATTCATTGTAATACATTAGAGGCTTGTACACGTGACTACTAGGTTTTGAGGTTTTATTTTGAGTTGATTATAATTTCCACATTATTAGATGGTGTTAGTCTCTTTTTCTTAATTTACTTCCGCATTCATCGTATTAGTTGGGTATTAGGTTGACTTGTCTTGGTGAGCTAAGACAAGTGCCATCATGTGTATTTTTGGGTCGTGACATGAATATTTTTTAAGATAAATTTAGTCCACTAGGCTAACCAAAGACATAATTTAAACGATTACCTGAAAAAAGGAAATTGGAGAAAAATTATCTCTTTCTAACACATCACACCCCATGACATTTAGAGGGTACAAAATATAATAGAGCGCTCAATATTGATTAAATCAAAATTGGTGATTTCATATATTAAAAATTGACTCGTGAGGATTGGTTTAGATCATAAGTGTATAACTTATATGAAACATTCAATGAAAAATAAATTAAAATTGTAAAATAATACTCACTGATCTCGATTAATAGTGATGAAAGTGTCCCTAATGTCATTTTATGGAGTTTCACTAGGGGACCAAAGAACACTTGACAAGGCAACCATCTGTTTCACTCATCTTTTTATCTCTTTTCTAAAATCTTAAATCAGTCACAAATAAACTTATGAGAGAAGAAGACAAATTTGGGGTCTATATATAGGGAAGGGTTCAAGTCTAATCTTTTCGTATATAGAAAGGAAACTATATTTGGGATTGTTGAGTTTAAAAAGGAAGAATGAAAAATGAAAAGTTATATGAATGGAAAATGAATAGTTACAACTTTTATCAAGAGTTAGAATATTTGTGAAATGTTGTGACATTCACATAAGGTTGTGACTTTTACGAAGGGTTATGACTTTTGACGTTTTTTAAAGTGTTGTGACCTTTTCAATAAGGCACAATAAATACTTGTCCACACTACTCTTTGTTGTCTTTATATAGAGGGTTTCCTCTTATTTTTCAACAATGAATTTTTAGACTTCTTCTTCTACAAAATATAGTATTCTAAGTATACTTTATTGTTGGTGAGTGGTTTGCTGTCACCATGGCATTAGGTACCGATACAACGGTGAGTAAGATCGTTCTATTCTGAGAGGATATATTACATTAACCTTGGGTACTTGAGGGGAATCATTTTTAAGGACACAGTGTGCATTCAGTAGGTTCGATTTTCTTTTTTGAAAAGAATATTTTTATATTATTTTCTAATATATTTCAGATTCTATTTTCTATAGTGGTTTTAAGTTTCTAATTTTGAAAATGCTCTTTTAACTTTTTTTTGTTTGATACCAAATTCTTCAAATTTATTGTTCTAGGTATCTTAGTAATATTGGTTGAACAACAATTTTAAGGAAATTATTATATTGTTTGATTTTTTTGTTCTATTGATTGAGGGAAATAGATCATAGAAGTAGCAATCTGTGTTCGTCTTATAATTTATTTTGGACAGATGTTTGAATCATTACAACAAAAACAATTTTTAGCGGCAGTAAATATTGACATTAATAAAGAGTGCTAAAGTCTCTACCGGCATTAGTTAAGTGTCATTAGAACCAATGTCACTAAAGGCTTTAGGGACATTTACAAAGACTGCTAATTGCCGCTAAATATATATATTTAGCGGCATTTAAGAATTAATTACCGCTAATGATCATATTTGATGTAGTGAATTGGGGAACAACACATCGTAAAAGCCATTGTCATTTTATTTATAAATCATAGACTTGATGCAAGTTAAATATATGTTATTCGCATATTAACTTAAAAGTATTATTGTGTGTTATGGTAAAATTGGGTAGAGAAATGCTTTTGTGTGTTACATCCAATATTGTAGGAATCTTTCAATGATCTTAGTCTAAAGAAATTGATCATGGATAAAGACCCAAGTGGCATTCGACAACAAGAAAAGTGACTTGTATGACATTATTGTTGTCAAATAAATATGATTCAATGGGAGTAAAAATCGAATTCTATCTTTATTTTCCTTTTGATATGATACTACTCTAACCAAATAGGTTATTAACTGTAAGCAAACTAAACTGTCAATGAGGAAATATATAACTAGCTAAATAAAAATTAACTTATAATATTTGTATATTATGGTTTAAGTAAATTTTATGTTTGGATTCCTTTCAATGTGATTTCGATTTTAAAAAAACATTAGAAAGACTATATATGACATTATTTCCTCTTTTACTATAAGGAAATAATATAATTATTAAGTATATATTTCCCAATCTTGTTTATGGAGGTAAGGCAACAAGTTTACCTC
The DNA here is from genome assembly GCA_029582605.1 of Solanum gracilifrons. Lineage (NCBI taxonomy): Eukaryota > Viridiplantae > Streptophyta > Magnoliopsida > Solanales > Solanaceae > Solanum > Solanum gracilifrons. The sequence goes on from JAJOOH010008212.1 coordinate 8,360, forward strand.
TTTTTTTGGTTATCAATACATTTCACTCAACTATGTTGGGTGAGATTAAATATTAATAAATTAGAGCATAAATTAACTCGTGATTGAGTATATTTTTCAAGTCTTTCTTCACTCTAAAAGTCCAAGAAGATATTATTACTATTTGATTTTTTTGGTTATCCTATAAATTATCGCATGTGCTAGAATCACTAAATGCAAATGTTTACTTTAGAGATTTTATAGATCTCTTACTGCGTAGAAATTATGTTAAGTAATCGGATTATGTAAATACTTTTTTAAAACACTCCGCCTTCCCCTATATACATACACAATCATTTGGCCAATTAAACCATATGAACTACAACTAAATTTTTATTAAATTCCATTCCTAAAATGAGTGACAAAAGAATCATCAGCGATTTGGGATAAATCTGAACTTTATCAATGGGAAGGTTTTTGGTCAAATCTTACCATTATAAAGGAAGCCAAGATCTTCAAGGCAACCTTCAAATCAGATCCTAACGATGTTCTTTTGGCATCTTTCATAAAAACAGGTTTTAATTTATCAATAAATTTGAGTTTAATTACTTCATACAAGTTAATTAATGAATTCATTAAGTATTTTATGTTCTTGTGGAAAATATATGTTCCATATTTAAGATAGCATGTTTTGTACCAAGAAAAATGTGTTCCTAACTTTGTTCTGATATTCGTAAGTAAGAAAAAAATATTGTCACAAAATCATTTATATATATATATATATATGTTGACAGGTAGGGCCGGGCGGTGGAGATGGAGATTGGGGAGAAAGTGTTGAAGGTGGGGGATGATGGGTGTGGGTAGGGGAGACTCAATCACATTATTAATAACTTAAGAAAAAAATCGAATGAAGGCCTTAAACTTAAAAATTGTTCATATATTTTCTTATGATTTTTTTTCTTCTTAGCTCTTTGAGATGCCTGAATATTATTTTTTAATTATTGATTTATTTTAATAATTCTTTTTCAATAAATAGTATAATCAATCAATTTAATCATTACTCTAGATGTCCCAATTTTCTAATAATTCTCTCCTTTTATATGAAAAAAATAATCCTTGTTATAAATAGTACTTACCCAATACTTTCTTAAAAAACACTATAATAAAAAATGAGGGCTTATTTTTGTATTCTCGTTATGAAAGTCATTTTTTATAATTTTCAAAACCTAACTTAGAGAAAGTATTTTTCAAAACATTTTGATCAACACGGCACAAGAAAATTATAAATATTTTTTGTACCAAACATACACTTAGTGAATATAACTCTAAAAGATTTAGTGTGTGCTTGGTACGGAGGAAAATATTTTTCATTTTCTCATGTTCGGATTGATCAAAATGTTTGAAAAAAAACCTTCTCGGAAATTAATCATTTCCTCAAGATGTTGAAAAAAGAAGTTCTATAAGTGGCATTCCACATTGATTGTCTCCTCTCATCCTCCAAGATTCAATACATCTCATTTTCACCTTATCCTCATAGACTCCATCCCCACCTCTCATTGTATTTGTGTATAGATTATGTATAAATAATATTAGGATAATATTTTAGCATACCTAACTCACATAATATAAAAGTTACAAGTACGAAATCTACTTATTTTCTAAGAAACATTTTCCTTCTGCTACCCAACGCACCATTAGAATATCAACTAGTATATATTTTTGACAAATATATAAATTTTGACATTTTGTACATCAATTATAAAAAAAAAAAAAAAAAAATTTAACTTATAAAAAAATTATATATTTTCAGTTTAAGGTTTGATGTTTGTCTTTCAGGTTCAACATGGCTCAAGTTCATGCAAGGAAATAAAAAGGAAGAAGACCTATTGGTTAAGGATAATCCTCATTTTCATGTTCCAATAATAGAGGCCATGAATTACTATTCAAAAACTCCAGTTCATGATCTATACACAATGCCCTCTCCAAGATTATTTCACACTCATTTACCTTATAGGGTTTTACCAAATTCAATAAAAAAAATTAGATAATTGCAAGATTATATATATAACAAGAAACCCTAAAGATACCTTAATTTTCATGTGGCATTTCTTCAACTATAATGGTAAGCGTTTAGAAAATTTCTCCCCTTTAGAAGAAGTTGTGGAATCCTTTTGCAGTGGTATTCATTTATATGGACCATTCTTTGAACATGTTCTTGAATGCTAGGAAGAAAGTAAAAAAGGGCCTAAAACAATACTATTCTTATAGTATGATGACTTGAAAATAGACCCTAAAAAGGAGTTGGAAAAAATAGCCTTGTTTCTTGGAAAACCTTTTGTTAATGAAGAGGATTTGGAGATAGTTTTGAAGAAGTGTAGCTTGGAGAAGCTTAAGAATTTGGAGGTTAATAAGAGTGGCTCAATCCTCTTTAATGTTCATAATAGTTCGTTTTTCAGAAAAGGAGTTGTTGGAGATTGGAAGAATCACTTGACACCTAAAATGGAAGAGCAACTTGACAAGATTACTAGATTGAAACTTCAAGGGAGTGGCCTTGAACTTTTATTCTTTGAGTAACTACTATTTTAATAAGCTTTTTCTATTACTTCATCCGGGAGAGTAATAAGGTAGGGTTGTTGAAAATAATAAGCTTAAATGTTTAAGCGCCTACGTCATATGTCTTTTTAGTTATCTTAAGTGGAAATCTTTTATTAAGTATGAATCTAGAAATATCTCTTAATAGTTCACACTTATAAAAGTTATCATTATTAGTATTAACATGATGTTTCCACTCATTTCCCACCGAATTAGTTCTTGGAAAATGTATAGTGGGAAATAGATTCTCATTGAAATAGTGAGAAAGTTTCTAATTTTTCCGTATGAGAATATTACTTTTTTTCTCACCAACTCAATCAAAGTATTTGTAGAGATAACCACTGAATATTTTTCAGTGGAATAATAGTACTCCCTCCGTCTCATTTTATGTGTCACCCGTTCCTTTTTAGTTTGTCCCAGAAAGAATTAATGTCACATTTCTATAATTAAAAATAATTTAACTTTAAAAGTTATTTTATATTATTAATGAAATGATTTACAACTACACAAATATATTTATATTGATTTAGACCACAAGTATAAGAAAATATTGTGTCAAGTAAAAGGGTGCCACATCAAATGAGACGGAGGAAGTAATTGTTTATTTAGTGAATGAAGTAATGTTGTTCTGAAAGAGTGGAGTCTTCATCCCTCTTTCATTTATTCACACCAATAGTTTTTGTTTTGCCTTTTCTCTTATATACAAACTAGTTCTGGGAACGTGCTCTGCACGTTTATCCCAAAATATTTCATGTAAATTTTATACTGTAAATGACATCTTTTATCCCCTTCAAATCTATTGTTATTTACTAAAATAAACCCATCATTTTAGAAGTAGAAAGTACATATATCTTCTTAAAATTGACTAAAAGTGCATAAAATACAAAAAAATCAAGACCAGATGCTCTATTTTGAAGACAAAAAAAATAACATTTATTTTTTTCTGAACTTCTCTTCTCTGAGCTCTGGCGCACGTTAGTGTGCACTAACTTGCACCTCACCGGAAATGGGGAGGGAACGACCACGCAGAGCAGCGCAAAGACATAGCGAGGAAGAAATACTTTATGGTATTAACACTAGCACTAATAAAACAATGCAGGCAACAAAACAAATGTTTGAACCAGCTTCGACCACACCAGAAGGAACAACCAATATTTCGGAGATGAAATCAGTCAAGAGCAAAGGGGAAACTGCAAGGGAGGAACAATGGCCGGAATTAACGCAATACAAAGGAACTAGAGGCAACAACAACCAATCCTTGCAAGGAATGAATGGAACAGTAACAGTGGACAAATTTGCAATTAAGCTGAGTATGCTTTGAAAAAACACCAGAGAAACCATGGGCAAACTTGTTTGCTATGAATTGCATGGCTGCTAGAGGTATGAATCTAACTTACATAGCTCCAATAATTGTAGAAGGAGAAAAGGTAGTGGAAATATTGGCCGAGGATATAGCTCAGGATGAAGTGAAATGAAAACCTTTAGTGGTTGTATATGTGGTGGGTACAACACCATCAATAGGAGCTATGGAGAGATTCATTCTAAGTCAGGGTAATTTCTCTAGTAAACTAGTGGTACTGTATCGTGCTGATGGATATTTTGTAGTAATGTTTGCAAATGAGGAAGAAAGGGATAGAGTGTTATGTTCAGGACCTCATTGCTTACTAAGGAGACCAGTTATTATGAAGCCATGGGATCCGGATTTCAACTTTAAGGAGAAAATACTCACTACAATTCCTTTATGGATCAAGCTTCTGAACCTGCCTCTAAACTGCTGGAACTCTGTTGTGCTTAGTAAAATAGGTAGTAGTTTGGGGAAGCCTCTATATGCAGATGAATGTACAACACAAACAAGTAGAATCTCATTTGCTCGAATACTTGTTGAAATGGACATAACAAGGATACTACCTAATGTGATCAAGATTCAGGATCCAAAGGGAAGAGTTCTCGAGCAATAAGTGAGGTATGAGTGGAAGCCAATCTTCTGCCAAAACTGCTTACAAGTGGGACATTCTTGTATTGCTAAACCAGGAGCACCACCACCAAAGAAAGGGTAGTGTCAAGGGCCAAGAAAGGAATGGAATCCAACAACAAAAGAAGGAAAGGAACCGGTTAAGGACAGCGACCAGCAGAATACTACAAATATGTCACCGGATTAGGAAGAATGGCAAAATGTGAGGTGTAGAGCAGCAAAGAAAGGGATATGCGGACTGAGTACACTAGACATGATGACAATTCAAATAATGAGAATAATGTCTATGAAACAGGGCAACATAGTGGAAGAATAGAGGATGTTACTCATGAGGCACCACCTTAACCCCTAATATAATATGATAGTAACCTGAAATGTTAGAGGGTTCAACCAAGAGGTGAAACACAAGGAGCTGAGGTTATTCGTTAGGAGGAATAAAGTAACTATTATAGCAATTTTCGAACATAGAGTTAGAAAAGAGAAAGTTGGGAGTATTATCAATAAAATAATGCCAGGGTGGGAGTGGTGCACTAATCATACAAATGAAGTTAGAGGCAGAATTTAGATTGTATGGAATCCTAGCATAGTCAAATTCACAAGGGTGGAAACATCAGTTCAATATGTACATGGCATGGTTGATATGCAACAAAGTGGTTTTAAGTTTAATTCACAGCAGTATATGGCTTGCACACCATAGCTACCAAGAGTTCATTATGGGAAAAGTTAAAACAGCTGAGCACACACATCAGGGAACCATGGCTGATCATGGGTGATTTTAACTCAATTTTGGCACCAGAGGATAGATCCATTAGGAGTCAAGTACAGCTGGCAGAAACCAAAGATTTTAGAGAATGCATGATTAACAGTAACCTTTCAGAGCTACATACATTAGGGAGGTAATATACATGGATTAATGGGCATGTGTTTAGCAGGATAGACAGAGTCCTGGTGAATGATGAATGGGTAATCAGAATGCTACCATTACAAGTGATGGTGATGGAGCCTCTATTCTCAAATCACTCCCCTCTGAGTATAGAAGTAGAATCACAGAGGGACATAAGGAAGAAGCCATTTAGATTCTATAACTGTTTAGCACAACACCCTGATTTTAAAACCACAATACAGTCAAGCTGGCAGAGATAAAATGGAGGAATGAAATGGGTATGGAATAATCTGAAGATTGTAAGAAGAGAAATGCTACAATTAAACAAAAAGAAATATGTAGGGGTCACAGGAAAGGTTCAGCAGATAAGAAGAGAACTTGTGGATAAACAGAATCAAATGAGAAGTACACCTATTCCACAACACATGATAGAAGAAGAGAAGGAGATGAGGGCATAATTGACCAAATGGAGCTTGATTGAAGAGTCAATCTATAAGCAGAAGTCTCAAATGCAATGGCTCAAATTGGGGGACTCAAATACTACATATTTCTTTACTAGTATGAAAGGAAGGAAAGCTCGGAATCAAATCGCAATGCTCACCAAAGAAGATGGTATAATCATAAGGAATCTATATGCCATTACAAAAGAAGCTGTGGGATTTTACAAAGCACTATTAGGACAATCAACTTCACCCATGCCAACCATTCAACCAGCAACAATGAGAGATGGCCCTGTGCTCACTAGAACACAACAACTTGCACTCATACAACCTTTTCCTATAGAGGATGTTCTAACAACACTCAAAGGAATTGATGATAATAAAGCACCAGGAGGAGATGGTTTCAATGCACACTTTTTCAAACAAGCATGGACAACAATAGGAGATGAGGTAACAAATGGTGTATTACAATTTTTTCAAACCAATGAGATGTTTGGCCCTATTAACAGAACTTCTGTAACTTTGATTCCGAAAGTACAACACCCTAGTTCCATCAAAGAATATGAACCTATTTCATGTTGTACCACCTTATACACGATAATTTCTAAAATACTTACACATAGATTACAAGTTGTAATGAATTATCTTGTGGATCCTAGTTAGACTGCTTTTGTACCAGGTTGAATGCTGAATGATAATGTGATACTAAGTCATGAGCTAGTGAAGGGATATGGAAGGAAATGAATTTCACCTAGGTGCATGTTTAAAATTGATATGCAGAAGGCTTATGACTCTTTGGAATGGCATTTTCTTGAAGCGGTCTTAGTTGGTATGCAAATATCTGCACAGTTTATAACATGGATAATGAGGTGTGTTAAGATAGTCTCCTATTCTATAATGATAAATGGTTGTCCCAGCAGGCCATTCCAAGAAAAAGAAGGGTGAGACAAGGGGATCCACTATTCCCATATCTATTTGTGCTTAGCCATGGAGTATTTCACTAGACTACTAAAGTCATTGAGGGCTAGCAAGTTCAAGTTCCATCCGAGATGCCATAAACAACAGATCATACAATTGAGTTTTGCTGATGATCTTCATTTGTTCAGTAGAGAAGATGTCCAATCAATTGTCCTCCTATATGAATGTTTTCAGCAGTTTTCACAAGCATCAGGTTTAATAGCAAATCAGGTCAAAAGTTGTGTGTCTTTTGGTGGAGTGTCAGAACAAGATCAACAATTGATACTGCAACATATAGGCTTCACAAAGGGAAATTTACCTTTTAGGTATCTTGGAGTCCCTTTAAGCTCCAAAAAATTGTCAATAAGCCAATGTCAACCACTGCTAGTCAGGATGCTGGGAAGAATCAACACATGGACAATGAAATTTTCTATCTTATGAAGGGAGGCTCCAGTTGGTGCAAAGTGTACTAACTTCCATTCAAGCATTCTGGACATAAATATTTCTCCTCCTAAAGAAAGTGTTGCAGCAGGTAGAAGCTATATGCAGGAGATTCTTATGGAATAGTGATACACAAACTAAAGGGAAATCTCTTGTAGCATGGGATACAATTTGTTGTCCAAAAGTTGTTGGAGGACTGAATATTACAGATGTGTATGTGTGGAATAAAGCAGCAATACTCAAATATTTGTGGGATTTGTCTAAGAAAAAGGATAGGTTTTGGATTATATGAGTGCATACACTCTACATCAAAGATAGGAGACTATGGGAAGTACAAACTAATCAAGCTTCTTGGGTTGTGAGGAAAATCCGACAAGCAAGGCATTGTATCTCAGAAGCAGAATTACAAGTGACAGAGGTGATGGAGGCATAAACATTCACAATCAAGGATATGTACAAAAAACTTAGAGGTGAACTAAGAAAGGTGCCATGGAGAAGAATGATTTTCAATAACCAAGACAGTCCTAAATGGACCTTCATCCTGTACTTGGCTATACTAAGGAGATTATACACAAAAGACAGTCTAGACCAATGGGGGATTAACACTGATTCAATTTGCTCATTGTGTAATGCAGAACCTGAAACACATCAGCACCTATTTTTTGCATGTAATGTGGCAAATGTGATATGGCAAAGATTACTTCATTGGTTGTCGATCAACAGAAGCAGTGCAGGGTGGAATGAAGAGCTAGAATGGGCTACAATGCATGCTACAAGGAAAACAGTACAAGATGAAGTGTACAGAATGACATTGGCTACAACTGTTTACTACCTTTGGCAAGAGAGGAACTACATAATTTTTCAGCAAAGGGAGAGGAACATAGAGGAGATTACGAAATAAATCATTCAGGAAATTCATTGTAGAAGTAGCATGACTCCTAGACTGGCTAGTGCAATGCAGAAATTAAATTTTTATCCTTAGTAGATTTTCTAGCATAGAGCCTGGATAAGGCAAGGGTGATGGGCTTTGAGACTTAGGATTATGTCCATGTCCTAAGCTTCAAATTTGTACATATTGAAAATCTAGTAATATAATTACAGTTATCAAAAAAAATAAAAAATCAAACGAAGATACTAAAATATCACATGTTAGACTAATGTACACAAAAAAACAAACCTGTAAATAATCAATAATCATAACAATAAAATATTAGAAATTTGTTCACTAACAACAAACAAGAACCATAAATATTAAACAAAACAAATAAAAAGATACACGAGAAGAAGCATAGATATTTTCTCTTCAAATTTTGTTCAATTATTTTAAGTGCGTATAATATTATGTTAATGAGATATAATTGAGGAATACAAAGAGTTGTCATTAATATGAAATTAATACATTTAAAATCATGGATGATGATGAGAGGTGGGGAATAAAAATCATAATAAATATAATTAGTGGGAGTTATATATAGTTAATATAAATGGAGAGTTAGTGGTAATAAAATTTATGTAATGTAGTTCACATTAATATATATATATAATATGTTTGTATGGTTTTTTCTTTTTGTAAAAAGAAAACATGACTATTCATATTTCCAATTGTAAGATGAACAAAATAAAAATTCATGAATTTACTCCAACATAAAATTAATATAAAGAGTACATGTTCATGTACTAATATGATTATTTACTATTTACTATATAATTTATTAAATAATTTATAATATTTAAATATAATGTAGGAGTAAAACTGTAATCTAACTTTTGCTTAAAATTCTTCCCATTTTTAGTACAAAATATGATTAAGAGTCTGTATTGTTACTTCATATTTGATAATAACACAATTCTAAAAATAATTCAAATATAACATACTTCAACACACACTTGAGTTAATTGAAGATTAGACATTTCTCATCTAATATCACAAAAATCAAAACAACTATTCGACCAAAAATACTGTTATCCATTCTTTATTTCGGAAACTCATTTTAGCATTAATCAATGAAATTCTATCAATAAGGAAAATTATTCTACTATTCAACACATCCAAAATCAAAATATTACCCACTTACTAGAACTAAGTAATACTTCTTGCATAAATGCCTTAATTTCTATTTGTAGATCCTTGAACAACTATAATTCTCTTCAGAAAAATGTTGAAGTCGGTTGAAGATAAAGAAAAATGAAGACATGGAACAGGTTGAACAACCTGGTCCAATCAACATGTACAACGGAGTTAGAGTCACACTAGGATTATGCTACTTATATCAACTAGGTCACTACTTATTGTACTAGCTGAAGTCGACTAGAATTAGATTACGACTAGGATTATTTTACAACTAGGATTATATTATTTATAATTATTTTATTATTATATTACTAATAGGTATTGCACCGTCTCATCTTTTCTAAGACCACTCTTTAAACTTTGTCCACCTTTTATCTCAATGGTTAAATTCTTCTCTAAAAGTAGGTAGATGACTATTTTTTTTGTAGATAAATTTAGTCCACTAGGATAACCACAACCAAAATTTAAACGATCGCCTAAAAAAAGGCCATTGGATAGAAAAATATATCGTTCTAATACATTACACTCCATGACATTTGGAAGGCACAAAATATAACTGAGCGCTCAACATTGAGTAAATCTAAATTGGTGATTTCATATATAAAAAATCGACTTATGAGGATTGGTCAAGACCATAAGCTTATAACTTATAAAAAACATTTGAAGAAAAATGAATTAAAATTGTAAACAAATATTCATTGATCTAGAACAATAGTGGTGGATCTGCCCCTAGTGTCATTTTTTGGAGTTGCACAAGGGACTGACGAACACTTGACAAGGCAACCATCTGCTCCACTCATCTTTTTCTCTTTTTTATAAAATCTTAAATCACTCACAAATAAGCTTGTGGGAGAAGAAGACAGATTTCGGGTCCATATATATGGAAGGAGACAAGTATATATCCTTTTGTATATAGAAAGGAAACTACATTTGTGATTGTTGGGTTTTTATATAGAAAGGAAACTACATTTGTGATTGTTGGGTTTTCAAAGGAATGAATTGAAAATGAAGAGTTATGACTTTTACGAAGAGTTGTGACTTTTATGAAAATTTGTGATTTTTTCGTAAGGTTGTGACTCTTACAAATGGTTATAACTTTTGACTTTTCCCTAAGGGTTGTGACCTTTCCGATAAGGCCCTCCAAACACTTGTTGACACTACTCTTTGTTGTATATAAATAGAGGGGTTTCCTCTTATTTTTCAACAATGAATTTCTGGACTTCTTTTTCTACTACTAAATCTAATATTCTACATCACTACAAGAAAAAACCCTTATTTATGACCAATATTTTGGGACGGGCTAACAATCTTGTCTCTAAAAGTATATCCATTTGGACGAGATTATATTCTGGTCCTCATTTGTATAGTCTATTGCGAAGGTATTAAATTTGGTCCTGAAATAACTTACTAGCTTGTCTCAAATGGTAATTGAAGGTCTTTGAGCGAGAGATATTTCCCCCCAATTTAAATACTAAATTATATAAATTATTTTAACAAAACTTACGCGCTAAATTTTTTACATTGAAAGTGAAAATTAAAGAAAAAAAGTGCATTGTTTTCTCAAAACATATATTGCACTCCGATCACAAAATTTCCCTGATTCTCTCTTCAGCGTAATTAACCATTAGTTTCTTCATCTCCAATTGCAACTCTCTACCCTAATCTCAACATTGACACTTTATTTTTGTTGCAGGGCTTCTCTAAAATCGAAGCAAGTACTATTGTTTCTCTGCTAAAGATAAAATTTCATTGCAGCAACAAACTAACATGTTGGTTCTTCTTCCCATCGAGTTGCTCTATTTTTTTTCATAAGTTGCTTTTATGAACTTTTTCTTATTTTGCTGAAGTTTCTCTTCTTCTTCCTCCTCTTTTCTAATATTAAATAGGTTACTGATTTCATAATTGTCTCTTTTTTTGTACAGTCACTGAAAAGATTATTGGGTTGAAATTTTGTCACACTCCGAAGCTACCCCCAGGACGTGGACACGGGACCTAGGATCACGAGTGACCCCAAGCTAACCCTGCTGGCATATCATAAGCATACTAAAGATAACTGAATCAATAAATATAGTGCATAAGCTAATCATGAAATAATATAAAATGATGGGGAATACCCATACTAAATTTGAATATATAAAATACTGAGAGTTTAACAACAACTAAAAAGACAAACTCAAATACTAAAGATGATTCTAACTATGTCTAAATAAAGCCTCTACTGACTAGAAAGGTTGGGACATGCCCCAGCTAGATCTAGCAAATACTGACAATTAAAGACTAAAAAGTAAAGGAAGATAATAATGCAATCGTCCTCAAAGAATGAGGACTCACCACTGATGCTGCTGAACTGAAGATTGGGAACCAATCTATGCATGATCTGGAAGCTGAGAACCTTAACCTACATCACGAGAAGATGTAGTGCAGAGTATGTGTCAGTACTTGAAAGGTACTGAGCATGCAAGATAGAGTAAAACTGAACAATAACATAACTGAACCAAAGCATATATTTGAGCAGTGATAAGATATAAGCATAATACTAAACTGAGAATACTAAACATGAACTAACTGAATGCAATGACCAAGTTTATAACATGCTAAAACTGAAATCAGAACTGATAACCTGGTCAATGCACTAGAATCTGACTGTGGGAGCTACTAATAACCGACATAAAACCACATGAGCTAAATATGGAGTCTGATGTATACACCCCATCGAGAGGACCCAGAGGTATAGAGGCATGACTGGCGTGATCACTAAATTGATGCCCACAGAAGGGACTTACAACCTACGGGGCACGTTGTAGCGACCCTTTTTAAAGAGATCTAACTTATACTTGCGACATTCAAAAGAGATTAACGAGGGCATATTGATTATAATCTAGTAGAGGGATTAGATTCATAATGACCTCCGAAAAGTAATTTAAGCAAATAACCGACGACCTTTTCATGTACATATATTATCCTCACACTCAAGGATAAAGTAACAAGAATATTACAAGCTTTCGAGTACCGAAATCAGCCTGCTCATGCTTCACACAAACATTCGAAACAAATAGTAAATTTAGTATTTTACAAGACTTGAGTTTACACACCCCAAAAAGATAAAAACGTATGTCGATACTTATATTACAGCCCATGGTGACATGACCAAATCAACCCTCTAATTCTCATGTAAATATACAAAACATAGATTATGTACAAGTCCCAAGGTTTATACAAAATATATATGCCTATATGAAAATGTGATCTTCCTTAAAGCTTTCAAAATCTCCATCTTCAATGGCCAACTTCAAGCATCATCTCGATCAATCCCTATGATAGAAACAACTATCGCTAAGCATATAGCTTAGTGGTGTAAAAACTATAGGTTCGAAGCCCTCAAATTCGCCAAGGTATAATTCTCAAGTAAAGGGAAGCATAATTGACAATAATAAATAAATCAAGTAAAAAATATATAAAGAGTATCAAGTTCGATATTTAAAGATCCAAATGTCAAGAACGCTCATAGCACAGTTTTCCAAGAGATTCAACAACAAGGCTCACCCAATATATACATCATATCGTCACACCAAGCACAAACAGGTATCCAGAAGGGTCAAAACCCAATAATTAAGAGAACCAAGAACCATATTAAAAATGGCTTTCTAGTTGTACTTAAAATGGACAACTTCCATTCTTAAGACGGACTAAAAATCCAGAGTCAAGATGGTAAATGATCCGAATCAAGAGTCATGCCAAGAGTGACAAAGTCACAGCCACAAGAAGGATAAGGTCCCAACAAGAGTGCCAAGTGATCAAACAATCTGTACAAGTGGGCGAGTTACACAAGCGTCTTTAATGTATTAAAGAATACCAATACGACAATGCAAAGTGACAGAGGTAACCAAGGTACCAAAGTAAACTTTCAGATATACCAACAAGTAAAAAGAGTACAAGTATAAGTTTATACACAAACCTCAGTCTTTTAGCACAAAAACAGTCCAACACGACTTCACGAGTTCAAATCGTAGACCAACCAGCGTATCAAAATCTTCAACTCGTACACGAGGATATACAACCTTAAAAAATGAATTCAATAACTTATTTACTCTCTAGTAGATCAATAATGATGGCGTAACACAGAGTTATCATCACAAGTAAGCCTAGCCTGTACAAATACGACTATACTCCCAAAACAGATATTCTGCCCAATAAACGCACTACATGTCGCAACTTAGATTTGAAACAGAAAATGGCCAAAATGGAATTTATATCCTTCATAAAAGATGTAGGTACATCTCTTAAGCTTGCAAATAATCAAGAATCACCGCAAAATACGCTTTTTACAAAAAGATATAATCAAAACACTAACAGTTGAACGTACAAGATTTCTAATTCCAAAATCTGAACAGAACTTGTCATATGTTGCGTCCCTTATTTCGTATCCATAACTGATAAATTAGAATTTTACATAACCACAAGAGTTGTAGATCTACGAATTATCTTTCCAAAACATATTTATTCACTGAAAACTAAGTTCTTTGGAATGAGATATGCATAAAATACCAAACACTACCCAGCTCAAAAGCAAATTTCATCACTTAGCAAAAGGAAGTGTGTGTGTGTCGGATTCCAGCCAAAAGGACTTAGTTTTTCTCTTGATTTTGAAGAACAACTGTTTAGATAATGTTATAATGTTATTAGACTTGAGGGAAAACGAATTAAATCAAAGGAGGTGTAAAGATATATAGCTACAAAAGTTATCCTTGTCACATGGGAAGATGTCACCAAAAGGGGCTGCCCAACCAAATAGATGGCTTCCCAAAAAGCATACATATATAACTATTTTTATGTACGGTATACCCACACTTCCAATGTATAAGTTAGTATAATTAGATAATTACGCAAATACCCCCATACAATACCTTAATTTACGATAACAATTTATGCTAAGCAAGTTTGAAAATCACAACATTTCAAGTTCCAAAAATGAGGATAAAACATATTCTAGTAATTACGAGATGATGTAACGACATGCAACTATTTTTTTAAGCATTTAGGGGTGTTACACACGTAGTTCTGGGACTTGAGGGTGATTGACCTTAGTCCACTTGGTATTTAGCTACTCCCAAATGATTATGTAATTAGCAATTTATAACTGAATTTTTGTAATACTGGATAGCTCAAAATACTAGCATGCTAACTGAAAATGCGACATTAATGTACTAATAATGAAACATTTAAATATGAGGCATATATAACTGAAATAACTGACCTAGCATTTGTAATTTATGAACTAAAAGAACTACATAGCTAGGGTTCTGAATTTATGAAAGAATCTACGCAAAACAATTCTAAAATCATGATAATTTGATAAGGAACATTAAAGTAACTAAATCATAATAATCTGTTGAAATTCTAGAAACCCTAGGTCTAGTTAATATGCGGAAATCAAGAATATGACTGAATTCTAGGGACCTAATGGGTGAAAGGAACCCACTAGTGAAATTCCACATACTTGGTGACAAAATTCATGGAGAAATCATTCGATATCGGGGCTGAAATTGATGAAAACTTGTTGCGTTCTTGAACTAGGGTTTGGTCGACTTCTTCTCCTCTTTTGTTCTAAGATTGATGAACTTTTGGTGAATGCTTGATTAGGGTAAGTTCTAATTTAGTTTCTAGGCTAAAACTGACCAAAACCACGTAGTTTAGGGGTCCAACACATGAGGAAAAGACAAACGACCCCTGACTTAAAGCTGTTGGGCGTCATTGATGGACCAGACTCACGGACCGTGGATGGATCGACGGTCCGTTCTAGTCGGCCGTCATTCGGCTTCAGAGACTAGATTTTGGGGCCATGATCCACGGACCAGAACCACGGTCCGTGGCTTGAACTACGGTCTGTGGGTCCGGCCGTGGGTCATGCCTTAGAAGATTTTATAGGGAGGGTTGCAAGTGGTGAACCACAGACCACCAAAACGGACCGTAGGTCACCCTATGGTCCGTGGGTGGCAAGCGTGGGTTGCACCTACAACATTTGAAAAATCTGCATTTTGATAGTTCTAGCATACGGGGTGTTACAGATTTCTAATAGATAATATGATTTTCTGATTTCACAATCTAGTTTTATATATGCAGTGTTGAGATTTTTTGCGAGCCAAATAAGTACTAGATCTGTTATTCCTATCAAAACTTTTATTCACATCTGAAAAGGTTTCGACTAAATTGTTATTCCTGTTATTCATGTTCAAATTTATATAAATATATAGTCTACCTTTAGTTACTATGATTTACTTAAGAAATTGTAGTATTTTGGAGTTTGGACTTATAAATGGTGTAATTAATTAAGATTAGTGGTTTCTAATTTTCTTAGTTCTTTCTTGATGTATTAGTTTGAGACTGTGGGTTACTCATTTCAAATATTAGATGATGCAAGTAAATTATCCTGACCTATTGAACAAAACCACAAAAATTTCCTACTAATATTCTTACATATAGTAATTGCCTGTAGTTTCCAAAAACCTGCCTGAAGTGATCGGCTCGACGAAACGGAAAGTTTTAGCATGTTGAAAATGGGGTCAGCAATGAAAGAAAGAACCTGACATTCATTTCTGAATGAATATTCATAGATGAATCTGCTGATCAAAAAGTGTGGTATACTTTTTATCACTTGGAAAGGTAATGATCGGCTGGATGCCTTGGAGGCACCATAGATTGCACCTTTGGCAACGACACTTTTGAGTGTCCCTAACCTTGAGGGGGCCGTAGATCGTTAGATTATAATTGTATCCAAGATTCCAACGAAATAGTCGTATTAGGGTCATGTTCATTTTGAGTTCCAGTACATTGATATGATGCTTGCATCTATCCACCAACATTTTTTTTGTTAGCTTCATGACCAATGCACATGAACCTTGTGGAGAAAATCTTTCCATTCATCTTAGTCATAATGTGTAACTGCTCGCTCTCATCCCGTAATCTACTAAACGTGTAGCTCTTTGTGTTTTCTGTTGCACTATCTATTACAACCTTAGCACTTTGATTAAGGGTTAATTGACCCTGAATGTCTCCCAAAACATGTGACTTGTGATATCAGCTACCAAATCTTTGATGAATATAGTGTATTCATGAGTTTACCTGAACATTTTTCACCTAAATCAAGTGATGCCAAGTTTAGCCTAAACATTTGCTCAATATTAGGCAGCAAGGTACCACTGCAGCTGAATGACTATTAAACTCTAGTTATGTACCTCACTTTTTTGGTTGCTTCTCTCATGGAGTGACCTTCAGTGAGGTAAACTGTAGTGTTCTGTAGTTTAGACATATATGCAATATAACTAATTTGGAGAAGCTAGTTTATAAGCCAAGTTATGTCAAACATACAACTACTACTCTATCCATATAACTTTTCTTCCATAACATTAATTATTAAGACAATCTGAGTATTTGTCTATAAGGAAAAAATAGAAGGGCACATGAATCTTGATACGTGTTCAGAACATATGAAAAGTTTTGATCTTAAATAAACTATCAACAAGATTTTTTTAATCACAAGCGACTATTTCGTGTAAGTACTTACTTTATCTTTGATAGGCTAAAAGGAATCATGTATACATGTTTCAAGAACTAGCATCTTAATTATAAGTTAGTATATGATATTTTATTTTTGATTGTGCCATTTGATTGTATTTTTATTTTCGATCAAAAGATTGTAATTCATTCATCTTTGGAACCCAAAAAGTTATAAATGATTTGAGTGAGCTGTATTATAAGCTTCCGTATAAGAGAATTGACACTCCATGTATCTTATCTAATCTTAAGACGCATTAAATGCTACATGAAGAATAATATTTATACAAGTCATATATTTCTCCAACAATTTAAAATATTAGTATTGAGGATCAAAAATCAGCCTAACATGTCTTCTTATTTGTGTTCTTACCGAGGGAACTTTCCATATATCCATATTCAAAAGTTCCTTGATTTATTTTCAGAGTATGTTGAAGTTAGTGTATATGTAAACTTGGTTTCAATTGTGTTCTAACGAAGGCAATCTATCATCCACTTTGTTAGTTTCAACATATATAGTAGTTGTTTGTAATCATGTAATGGTTTAATAGATCTTTAATAACTTTAGTAGTTTCCTCGATCTTCCATGATGTTTTCCTTTCATTATTCACACAATTGTGCAACAACAAATTAAAGGGATCAGCTTCATAAGTAATATTTTTGAAACCTTTTCCGATACACCAGTTAAGTCCAAACAACATGGCTATAGCCTCGGCCTAGTTACTAGTTCCATCTCTTAAAGGTTCTGAGAACACCAATATTTCCCAATACACCAGTTAAGTCCAAAAAGCATGGCTTTAGACTCGGCCTAGTTACTAGTTCCATATCTTAAAGGTTCTGAGAACACCATGGCGAATCTGATTGTAACAAGTTGTGTGGATCTTATGATTTTTCTTATCCTTTATATATTTTTAATAATATTTGTATGTAATTTTGAAGGTTATGTCTCCTAGTAAGCAATGAATGCAACTTGTCGACAAAAAGATCGATGAAACCTACTTAGTTGGTGTGCAAAAGTTTTTGGATTATGTTTTCTGAAAAATAGTAGGGGAATATGAAATACGATGTTCATATGTCAAATTTTGTAATAAAACTTTAGGGACTTGTAAAACAGTTGAGACACATTTGATAGTATATGGAACAATTCAGAATTATACTTTTTTTGTATCACCATGGTGAACGTTTGGGTGAGCCATTGTCAGAATTAGAATATGAATATGAAGATGAAGATGGTGATGCAGTAAAAGAATGTGAGAGTGAGGCTAAAGTAGAAGAATTTTTGAGAGACTGACAGCCTAATCATGATGAAAGAACTGTACACACTGATTGTGACGATTTACTTGAGGAGGAACCAAATGTTGAAGAAAAAAGTTTTACAACCTATTGAAGGATTTCAAGCTACCACTTTACAAAAACTCAAAAGCTTCAAAACTTTCATCTTTGATTAAATTGCTTCACATCAAAAGTATGGGTCGTTGGAGTAATAGCATAACATCAAATTTACTATAAGTATTTAATTATGTGAAAAATACAATTTACGAATCTTGTGATCAATTTTATATATTTTAAAATTGTCCAATCTAGATCACGCTTGCTCACTCATGTAATTAACTAGATCGCTTAAATGCATACAAGCTACAAACATACTTTGCTTGGACGGAAATAAACAAACCAAGTGAGTTTCCCTAGCCTCAAAATTACATTCTTTACTTTTCTTGAAATGTTCAAGAGTGCTCCAAACGATCTTAAATGGCCCCCATCTATTTAAAATCATGATTAAAATGACCAAAAGCCTTAGAATAGTTTATTTTTTGTCCAATCAAAGTAAAACTTTAACCTTCAAGTCAAATTTTAGTCAACTCGCCTACAATTCACTCAAACAAACTCCAATGAAAGGGGAATGGTTTCCCCATTTCCACCTATGCCCACCCCAAAACTCCAAAAACTCTCTTGATTGCTTCGCTTTGAACATCAATCTTAAGGTAATTATCTTGCTCCCTACTCTAATTACTTTAATACTTGCTTAACAACGATTGCATAAAAAAATCAGTTGGGTAGAATCGCTTTGGGGTGGTTTTCAAAATTTTCACATGGGTTGCTTGATTTGATAAGAAAAACGTAACATGGACACTTTCCTTTTGTTCACAATGTCTCCACAACGTTTTGAGTATAAGGATTTCGAGATAATATGGCTGAAACGGTTTCGAAATGGGTGGGGGAAGTTGAATAGTATTCTTGGTGGAAAACTTGAATTCGGGCACCATTTAGGAGTTGAACTGCTAGAGACTTTGCATATTTAGGTACTAGGCTACTCTAGAATTACTGATCTGGTGAATTTTTTCAAAAAAATTGAAGTTTTGGGGAGAAGGGGCACCATGATCGTGCGTTAAAGTTCGACCTACAAGAAGGTCGCTCTGGTGAACTCCATCCTGCTGTGGAGGGATCCTGGCCACTCTAGCGGGATCCTGCTGAACAGTGGCCTCTTGCCACTTTAAATACTTTTTTTCATTTCCTCAGCCAGGGATTGATTAATTCCACGGACTTTTAATGTGCACATTTCATGAATTTATTTCTTTGTTTTTTTCACACTTGTCTAACCATGGCTAGAATCAATGAACAAAACTCGCCCTTTGTCTGGTTCCCCAATGCTACAAGTCGAAAGAGGCACCATGATTATTGGAACACAAAATTTTTGTACGAGAGGGGTTTCCACCTGGTGGGCTTAGCGGAGAAAGCACCTGCTTTCCATGGCTGACTGATGGAGTTTGGTTGGGGTCACTGACAGAGACTCCCTCTGTCGCGCGCTTAAGCTGGGTTAGGGAGTTCTATGCCCTACTCCCTAGTGTCCGCTAGGATGATCCTCACCTTACCATATGCATTCGAGGAGTCGACATTCCTCTGAGCACTGAGTTCGTCAATGCGGTGCTCGAGGTGCTGGACGTCTCCAACTTAGAGTACGAGACCAGACTGAGGGAGATAGATTTGGTTTGGCGTCAGGACACCCTTGTTGAGGCTGCGCGCTGGGAGAAAGTTCACAGGCTACTACAGAAGACATCACTAGTACTCACTGGTCATAGGATTCCAAGAGATGGTTGCACCTGGTATCTAGGAGGATCCGCTCGTCGGGCAACCCTATAGACATGAACTTCCATCGGGCTCTAGAGATGGGTTGCGTTGTGCAAGGGATTGGGTGTGGGGGAACAGATCGTGTCCGAGTGGAAAATGTTCTACAGAGGAAACAAAAAGGCATTCTTCCTACCTGGACTAGTGACGGCGATTACAGGCGGGCAGGGGTGCCACTCTTGGACACTAATGAGGTACTTCCTATGGGTCCCCCTTTTCATCCTCTTTTGATCAAGCAGCCCTCCACCCAATTTAAATGAAATACTTTTAGACATAAGATGCAAGTTGAAATACTTCCGGGAAATAAAGTAGTGAAAGAGTAATTTGGCTCATGATTGTGAGAAGTCTAATGGTGTTTCTGGTCATTCCCCGAGGCTTGATGTTATCCTTCTTGATTCCTCTGTTCCTGCACTCAAAGAACAATTTTATTTTGGGAGGGGATATTGATTTGTATCGACTCGCGTACTGAAGCCACATCACTGGAATCCTTTGACACCTTCATTTTCCCGCACATAGTTCCTTAACCTAAAGACTTGGCAGGTGGAAGAGTAGAAAAATCTTTTGAAAAGATTTAGCTTTTTTTTCTAGAAAATAAGTATATTACATGTATATTAGGTATATATATAGTAATTCTCTAGAATATTTTTAGATTATGACATGTTCCGAAGTCCATCGAGCTTTCCATTTTGTTGACTATATCCAACATAGTCTTCTTGTGGCTTTTACCCTCCCGATGAAGCTTCCCTAGCTCTTTTGCAGACAGTGCGACCATCGAGATTCTTCATATTTTGAGGTTATGCTAACTATGAGGAAGTGTTTCCTAAGGGTAAGAAAAATAAAGTTATGCAGTGCATTGTTAGAGCCTGACTCAGGCTTCCTACGTATCTCAAAAAATAGGAATTAGACCATAACGTAGTTCGAATACAAGTGGGAGAAATAGAAGTGTGTAATGTATGACCGAGCTTGACTCAAGCTGCCTACGCATCCAAGTGGAATCAGGTCGTAACGTAGTTCGAATACAAGTGGGAGAATTAAAAATACGTAATGCAATGACCGAGCCTGACTCAGGCTGCCTATGTATCCAAGAGGAATCAGGTCATGACTTAGTTAAATTACAATAGAAAATGGGGAAATATGAAGGGAAAAGTAAGAACATGTAATGCAACGACTGGGCCTGACTCAGGCTGCCTACGTATCTAAGCGGAATCAGGTCGTAACGTAGTTCCAATACAATAAGAAAGTGAAAAATATGAAACATAATGATTGGGCATGACTCAGGCTACCTACGTATCCATTTTGCATTATCCAGACCAACCTCTTGGATAATCCTTAAAGATGGTATTTCCACCTCGGCAGGTATTACTGCCTTTGAACCATAAACCATCGTATAAGGAGTTGCCCTAGTTGACGTTATGATTGTGGTGCGATAACCGAGTAACGCATATGGTAGCTTCCCATACCATTGTATGTGACTGCCCACTATTTTTCTTAGAATCTTCTTGATATTCTTATTTGCAGCCTCAACTGCTCCATTCATCTGTGGGTGGTAAACTGTGGAATTTCGATGAGCAATCTTGAACCTTTCACAAGTTTCCCTCATAAGATCGTTGTTGAGGTTGGCTGCATTATTTGTAATGATTGATTCTGGAATTCCAAACCGACCAACTATGTTGTTGCGAACAAAGTCTGTGACTACCTTCTTAGTCACTGCCTTGTGTGTCAAAGCTTCAACCCATTTTGTGAAATAATCGATAGCAACCAGGAAGAAACAATGTTCATTTGATGCGGGAGGCTCTATGGGTCCACTAACATCCATGCCCCAATCGGCAAATGGCGAAGGGAACCCATCACATTGAGCTCATTCGGTGGAACCCATATAAAATCTCCACACACTTGACACTGATAACACTTTTGCACATATCGGATGCTATCTCTCTCCATAGTCATCTAAAACTATCCAGCTCTTAAAATCTTGTTTGTCAAAGTGAACCCATTCATGTGAGTTCCACATATTCCTGCATGTATTTCTTCCAAAAGCCTTGTCGCTTCTGCACCGTCGACACTCCTCAGCAATCCTAAATCTGAAGTTCTCCTATATAGGATTTCTCCGTTACGGAAGAAATGATTGTCCATCCTCCTCAAAGTCCGTTTTTGCGTTCTTATGGCATTTTCAGGATATTTTTGTGCTTCTATCAATCTTCTGATGTCATATTACTAGGGTTTTCCATCCAATTCCTCATTTACATGAAAATAGTATGCATACTAATCATGTATCTCTACATCAATAGGGTCAATGTAATTCTTTTCTGGATGTTGAATCATCGAGGAAAATGTATCCAAAGCATCGACAAATTCACTTTGAGCTCGAGGAACATGCTTGAACTCAATCCTTGTGAATCTCCTACTAAACTTTTTTATGTACTGCAAATAAGGCAGGATCTTGACATTCGTAGTGGTCCATTCTCCTTGCACCTGATGAACCAATAAGTCAGTATCTCCTATCACCAAGAGTTCTTTGATGTTCATGTTGATGCCCATCCTTAGTCCAAGATTACAAGCTTCATATTCCGTTATGTTATTGGTACAGTAAAACCTAATCTTGGCTGAGATTGGGTAATACTGACCTGTTTCCGAAATTAAGACTGCTTCTATTCCAACTCCAATAGAGTTTGATGCTCCATCAAAGAATACCCTACATTCATCATACGACTCTGATATGTCTTCTCCTACAAATAAAACCTCTCCATCAGGGAAATAGGCTGTGAGTGGCTTGTAATCCTGATCCATCGTGTTTTCTGTGAGGCGATCAGCTAGGGCTTGTCCTTTGATGGCCTTCTGTGTCACGTACATGATATCAAACTTGCTCAACAAAATTTACCACTTTGATAGTTTACCTGTAGGCATTGATTTCTGAAAGATGTACTTGAGTGGATCCATTCTTAAGATCAAGTACGTGGTGTATGTAGACATGTAATGCCTAAATTTTTGCACAATCCAAGTCAAAGCACAACATGTTCGTTCCCACAAGATGTATCTTGCCTCGTATGGTGTGAACTTATTTCTCAAATAGTAAATGGCTTGCTCTCTTCTACCTGTCTCATCATTCTGCCCCAATACACATCCAAATGCATTATCCATGACAGATAGATATAATAACAAAGGCTTTCTAGGCTCTGGTGGGACCAATATTGGTGGGTTGGACAAGTATTCTTTGATTCTATCGAAAGCCTTTTGGCATTCCTCTGTCCATTTCATGGTAGCATCCTTCTTCAGTAATTTGAATATGATTTCACAGATCACTATGGATTGAACTATGACTGATGTAATTCAGTCTTCCCAAGAAACTCATCACGTTCTTCCTAGTCTTAGGTGGAGGTAGCTCTTGGATTGCCTTTATCTTTGATGCATCCAACTTTATTCCTTCCCTACTAACGATGAATCCTAGTAGCTTTCCCGTGGGTACTCCAAATGCACACTTGATTCAACTTCAGATTATACTTATGCAACCTCTCAAAGAACTTTCGTAAGTCATCCAGGTGGTCTGAACTTCTTTTGGATTTGATAACGACATCGTTCACGTACACTTCAATTTACTTATGGATCATGTCGTGAAAAAGGGTAGTCATGGCCCTCATATAGGTTGCACCAGCATTTTGAGACCAAAAGACATTACTCTATAGCAATACACCCCCCATGGAGTGATAAAAGTTGTCTTCTCTACATCATCTTTGTCTATCAAGATTTTGTGATATTGTGCAAAGCAATCAACAAATGATTGCTACTCATGTTTCGCACAATTATCCATTAGTATATGAATATTTGGAAGAAGGAAATCATCTTTAGGACTGGCTCTGTTGAGATCTCGATAGTCCACACATATTCTGATCTTTCCATTCCTTTTTGGCACAGGCACAATATTGACTAACAATGTGGGGTAGTTTGTAACCTTCACAACGTTTGCCTTTATTTGCTTTGTTACCTCCGCCTTGATCCTTAAACTCAAATCCAGCTTGAACTTTCTCACTTTTTGTTTAACAAGTAGACAAGTGGGATCAGTTGGTAATTTGTGTGAGACAATATTATTGCTTAATCCTGGCATGTCATCGTACGACTAGGAAAATGCATCAACATATTGCTTAAGCCACTCTATTAACTCTTATTTTCTTTCATCCTCCAAATGTATGTTGACTCGTGTTTCCTTCATGATTTCCTTATCTCCTAAGTTGATGACCTCTGTTTCATCCATATTGGGTTCTTTTTGACTGTCAACTTGCTCGATCTCATGTGGTAGATTTTTAGGCATCATGATTTCATCATACTTTTCGTGATCTTGCTCATCGCTTTCATCTTGCTCGGTGGATTCATTACATGTCATAACTGTTGAACGAGGATTTTTATTAATATGCGTGCTGAAAAATGCAAAAAGTAAGTAAAAATAAATAGATATTTAAAATAACGAGGCATTTTTTAAGAAAAATAAAGACTCTTTTTTATTTCAAAGCATTCTAGCTTTTGGAAGAGGCAGGCTACAAAAGATTAGGCATGATTCAAGCCTCAATTTGATCATGCGAATTTTAAAAATAAAAATTTCTTTTCCACAGTACAAGGACTCTAGTTGAAACAGGGATGGGCTGATGGTCCAGTTCTACAAGATTTCTCCAGGTTCGACATCACAAATGGTCAATTTTCTGAGATTTATCTCTTTCTCTTCTCCAACCATGACCACGAACAGATTGCCTATTCCTTTTATGATGTCATCATCGCCTGCTTGATTTGGAATTAAAGCTTTTTCTGGTACGAAGATTGTCTTGCTTGACCCGTGGTGGACTCTTCCTAAGGTAGGCTCATATATCTGAGTGTGTTGGTGCCTCTATGATGCTTCAGCTGGATTGGCTCAACTATGCCATTGGACGTTGGTCCAAGTCCACTCTTTGGCTGATGCCCATACCTCAACATCTCTGACGCAACTATTTTTGTTGCACTTGACAATTTTGTATCATTTGGCTCTAGTTCCTCATTGACCCTTACAGCTTGCATGATTTCCAAAGTGTGCAAAGTGGCTCAGTCCAACTCGTTGGTAACTGGGATAAAATTAATAGAATTAATGAGGTGACTGAGCTTCATGTGAATGGTAACTTCTGTGTGACCCCACTCAAATTGCACACACTGATGAAGAGTGGAAGGAACCGCCCTTGCCATATGAACCCATGGTCTTCCCAACAAAAAGATCTAGTTCGATGACACATCCATCACTTGAAATAGAATGGGGAATTCAGTCGTCCCCCCTGCAATGTGAGATAGATCTCTCCGATGACACTTCTTTATGCTCTATCAAAAACTTTAACTTTCACACGAATTTCCCTTATGTCTCCCATATTAACACCTAAATCCCTCAGATTGGTGAAAGGACAAATATTGCATCCAGAACCACCATCAATTATAACTCGAGTCACAATCTTATAACAACATTTGACTGCGATATGAAGCGCTTTGTTGTGCCTAGCCCCTTCTGCAAGCAACTCATCATTGTGGAAAGAAATCTTGTTAGCTTCCAATATTCTTCCAATTGTTGAACCTAAGGTTTCACTTGTGGTCTCTTTTTGAATGTTCACTCTGTTTAACACTTCTATCAAAGCATTCGTATGAGCTGCAGAACTCATAAGCATAGACAAAATGGATATATGGGCAGGCGTCTTCTTCACCTACTCTTCGACTGAATAGTCTTTAGGCTGCATCTTCTTCCAAAATTCTGTGGCTTCAGGATAGGTAACACTCTTCTTTGGATTCTATTCTTTCCCAAGAGCTCTTTGATTTAGATCATCTGGGGCAAACACCTCCCCGGCCTAGTCATCCCTTCAGTGATGGAAATGTCGATCATATTTCCCTTGGCGCATGCTCGATGTCCCACGGGACTGCTTTGGTGTCATATTTAGGATTTCTAGCGATTAGAGTGGTCACTACAACTCTTGGGAGATATGTTTGGACAGTCAGATGTTCCCTTAGTTGAACAGTGATAACAGGTTACGCCGAAGATGTCATGGCATCTGCTTCATCCATGTTTGGATAGTCGGGGCCCTCATATTCGTCATCTAGAGTAACTATGTTGACCTCCCAATTCTCATGGTTTGGCAAGGGGTTGTTGTTCACATTGGGAGGCGCTGGAGTGCATATGATTACTCATTTTCTGATCAAAGACTCGATCTGGTTCTTCAAACCGTAACAATCTTCTGTGTCGTGTCCTTGACTCCCGAATGGTAAACACATCACTTGTTTCCATCAAAATTACAAGGGATTGGATCAGGAAGTTTTCCTTCAACTGGTTGTAGCACTCATGTTGTCCTCAACCTCTCAAACAATTGGGCATAGGGTTCAATAATGGGTGTGTAAGCGCGGTAATTTCTAGCTTCGATATTTGGACATGGTCTCGGTGCATATGCTAGTCTATTTTGGTGGATTGGTGCTTGGACAGGGACATATGGTCTTGGTGGATTTTGGTGTGCTAGTGCTCAGGGTGGATTATAGTGTGGTTGGGTATTATATACTAGGTATGGGACATACGAAGTATGTGCAACAATTTAGGGATTGTTGGGGTATCAGTAGGATGGTCCTTTTTGTTGGTAAGTGATAGTTGAAACATCCTCCATTTTCTTTTTGATGCCGCCAATGGCACCAGATTGTATGGCTCTACTTGCAGTTTGCAATGCGACCATAGACTGAATCTTCCCATATTTAACACCCTCTTCTATAAAGTTTCCCATATTGACTAATTCTGCAAACTTCTGGCCCATCATCAACATCATATTGTCAAAGTAGATACCCTCTTGCGGCTTCAGTTCTCCAACGTCGTGCGTACTCCTGGAAATTTTTTGATGGCTTATTCTGTATGTTGGCCAATGAGAATCTCTCAGCAGTAATTTCAGTATTGAATCTGAAACGAGTCATGAAGTCCTCAGCCATTTCCTGCCGGTCACGCCATTTGCGAGGGTCCTCGTGCGTATACTAGGTCAATGCTTTCTAGACAGACTCCGGATGAACAAATTCATCCTCAACTTCTCATTTCTCCCTACACTGACTAACTTGTCACAGTATTCCCTTAAATGTGCGTAAGGGTCACCTTTTCGATCAAACATGTCAAACTTCGGTGGTTTGTAACCTATCGGCATGTCAATGTCTGGATGGATGCACAAGTCATCATTATCCAGACTCTCTGTTCCTCTAGTGACTTGTAAGCTTTTCAATGCCTTTCTCAGACCATGAAGTTAGGCATTTATTGATGCATCCTCTTTCAACCGAGCATCTTTCTCCATTTATTCATATTGATCGACCTCGTACGGGACATTAACCACAACTGGCGTTGTGAAGGTAAGAGCTGCAGCGGCATATACAGGTGGAACATGTGGCTCATAGGGAGTGGCGACATGTTCCCAAAGTATCTGCTTCATTGTAGGTATAGTAGGGTCGCGATTAGAGAGGTCAGGCATGGTCCTGACTGTTATTGGAGAAGTCGGTGGAACTTGACCGTGTGTGGGAGCATGTTGAGTTTGTTTTAGTTGGTTTGGTAAGTCGGAAGAAGGCAAGTTAGCCTTTCGGAAGTAGATAGGCGTTTTGAAAGTAAGCAAAGTGGTAGCCGACAGTTTGGCCAAGTCTCGCACTTGACGTAATTCTTTCTTCAAGTTCTTGAGTTCTTGTTCCATATCAACCATTTTCTCCTCATTTTGATTGTCTATTACGTTTCAAGAACCTTCGAGGTTCTCAATAGGTATCATTATGTTTGTTGCGGCATTGAACTCGTCTTTATCATTCATCTTTCCTTTTGATCGAAGGTTGTATTGCCAGTCAGCCAGTTTGCAAGTCGACATAAATCAATGTACTTTTGGGAATAAATGATGAAAAAGAAAAGAAAACAAAGAAAAAGGGAAACTATGTTAGTTTGGGATATATTGAAAGCATGTAACAAATATGTAAGTGTAACACATATATACGCCAATTT
The DNA here is from genome assembly GCA_029582605.1 of Solanum gracilifrons. Taxonomy (NCBI): domain Eukaryota; kingdom Viridiplantae; phylum Streptophyta; class Magnoliopsida; order Solanales; family Solanaceae; genus Solanum; species Solanum gracilifrons. Next base: position 36,338 of record JAJOOH010008212.1, read on the forward strand.
GGCGACATTCGAAACTCATCCTAATAGAGAATCTCTTTTTGCCTGAGGTAGGCCTATGTTGCAATTAGTTTGATAATGAATGATCCATTTTAAAATATTTTAGATTTTGAGCAAACATAACTTCATTGATCAAGGCAGTCTCGCTACTATAATGAGGTAGGCAATCAGAGGCCTAACAAATAAAAGTACAGGGGTGGCCATAAGCCATACAAGAGGGATATGGCATACGGAACTTTAAGGAGCTTATGATAGAGTTTAAAGAAAAAAGATGATCTACGGCCAGGTTGGGGCATCCTCATCCTCATCATCCACATCATCCACATCATAATATGGTCGTGGTGGTACTCTGGGGTTTTGTCGATCTTCCATTCCAGTGGTTTGAATCTTCCCTTTCATTAAACCCTATGGAACCATATTCCGAGTGAGCGTCTTCTACCGTCGGAACCGGTTCATTCTCCATATGCATCACTCCTCCGTCTCTAGGGTCATACAAGTTAGGTTTATGCTCTGAATATTCTTTTGAATCCTCTTCCATCTCCTCGGTTGGCTCTCTAGGATCATCTTCTAGGTCTTCCTCCACTCTTCCTTTGGTTCAACATCAACTGCCTGTATGAGATGGTCAACAGACCCTGGGGTCACCTGATGATACATGGTTGTGGTAATGCATAGAAGGTTCAATAGCTCCGTGGCAATTTGATTTGATCTTTGGGTGTCTGTGAACCCAAAGATCCCATCACAGCTGGGCCTTTTGAGAATTCCTCATATCATAAACCAAGTATAATATTTAGGGGTTCACCGCGACTCAACCCCAATGCCTAAGTCAAGAATACCATACCATCCTTGTACCAAAACAGTGATCCTTTCAATCGAGATTCTTCTTTCATAATGGACCTCTATTAGTGCCATATTTGACTAGAGAGGAACGCCTTGGGTAATCTCAAATTGTCGGAGGACTCTTAGAGATGCGTAAGGCTGGAAACCTTCCAACCTAATCAACTCAATGAAATAGACGTGGTTTGTTCTCAACAAAGCTCGGCCATGGACCCATGGTAGTCGCCACTGATTATGGTTCCCTGTGAGGTAGGTCAGGAAAAGGTGCCAACCATCTTCATTATTTGGACATCCCGCTTGCTCAATCTCATCGCATGGCTTCTGATATTGTTGTGTAAGTCTGCTTGAGTGCCATTTTTTGCTTGTCTTTGATTATTAGTATTCCAATGCCTAAATCTATAGCAACAACTTACTTCCCTTAAACTGATCATATCCTCTAGAGCAAAGTGATAATGATCGAAATATTTCTGTCAAGATCATGGGTACGATGGTCACTCTAACAGGTCCTCTAAACATGTAAATGACCATAGGCAGTAGGTTGATGTCAACACCGTCTCTTTTCTTTGGTAATATCATAATACCCAAAAAGGCCACCACAAAAACAATAGCCTTGTGCCTCTCTCAATCAACCCTGGAGATGAAGAATTCTTGTTGGAACCTATCATAGCTCTCTCGAGAACCAAACATTTTAAACAGATAATCCAACTTAACTCATCCCTCATCAACTCTTCACAAACCTAGGCCTACTCTCAACCCCCAAAGACTGGAGAAAACCAATTTCCAACGTAGTGCATGGGGCCAAGGGTGTTCTGCCAGCCAATGGTAAATCAACCATTTGACTTCTCTCCTCTAGTGTTGGTGTGATTTCAAAACCTATGAACTGACAAGTCACTATTGATGGTTGCCAGAATTCAATCATTAGGATAATGATGAGCGATTTGTTTGCTTCCCCATTTAGTAGATCAATTAATGACGCCAGGTGTGGCATAATCTCATTTCTATATGCCACTAGGATGTTTACCCACCAAACTTTCAAAGTTCAGGGGACCTCAGTCATCATCCTGATATTAGGGAGGTTTTGATTGATTTGCATCTGAAAGAAAGGGTAAAGGGTATGATGAGTTTATTTGCTCCAAATTTGTTAAGTGTTTATTTTGGATAATTCATATCAATTTCACACAAAATGTATGTCGTCGAGTTTTAAAGAAGAAACTCATTAACATTTGGGTGGTTTCCTATACGCAACAACAATACCTTATATTGTCTTGCCTAAGGCTATGCAACATGACCTATTTCTAGAGTAGGATTTTTTCCTAGATGATTGAGAGTGGGACTGAGTAATTGCGAGAAGACGCACTATCTTAATTGCACCAACTCTTAAACTAAGGAATCCAAAGAGAGTTTCGGAGGAGTGCAGAACACCCCTCGCGTGTTCAGTGTGTGTTTGTGTACGGCGAAAGACTTGATAGAAAGTGCAAATGACAGTGTAAGGACAACAGTAACAGATAGTGTTTCAAAAAGTAGATAAGGAACACAAGTTTGGATTTGACTTGCGACCTTTCAATCAAAACAATATATCATTTCTATAAAGCAAATAATAAGTTGAAAATAAACAAGTCATCACAAATCTTATTCCTAAATTAAATTTTCTAAGGTTAAAACCTAAGTGTGTTCCCCATCAGAGTCGCCAAGTTGTCGCACCCTATTTCGAATTAGCCGAAACAGTTCACAACATAATATGGTTGCCACTCTGATTTTAAAAATTTGTTTTGTTTTAGAGTCGCCACCTAAATTTTAAGGAAAATATTAGGAAAACCATTTTTTAATATGTAAATGTAAACTCTGTTTTAATTTGCGAAACCAATGAGATTCTGAGTAAGGGTTTTGGGTACTCGAGAGGAAGGTATTAAGCATCGCTCAGAACCTATCTGAAGATAGTCCTTAAACTCAATGTAGGAAAAAAATTAATTAGGAAAATTTATTTATTTATTTTTGTTTTAAAATCAAGTATAAGTGAATTATTTTAAGAAAAGAGTAAAATACAAGGTACGACATATATATGTCTATTAAATAAAATTAATAGTAGTATGTTTATCATATAGTAAAATAAATAAATGCACTTAAAATGTACGGCAGTTTTTTTTAATATATGTTTGAAAATATAAATGTATCATAATAAATCTATCCTAAAAAATATGTAGATGTTGAATTTATGAAAATCTGTTGTTTTATTAAGACGTGAAAGAAAATAAAATATGATAGTATTCGAGTGTAAATATGTAGTAATATGTGATGTGTAATTTGAATGAAAATACATTAAAAAAAAAAAGGAGTTTCCTAAAAATATAAATAAATAATAATGATACTAAATGTTAAAATATTATATAAAGTTTGTGATCTTAAATATGTTTCTTATGAAGTATAGTATATACATGTAGGGACAAATTGACGATAGATTATTTGTAGAAAAATAATATGTATATTAAAATGTAGAGATTTATAAATTATGAAAATAAATAAACAACATTTGTAAAAATAATAGTTTATGTAGAGAAAAATATAGAATTTATACATTTATGTGTATGACATATATATGTATGTACATTGTATTTTGTTTTTGAACATGTTGACATATCTAAAATCTTGAAACAATATGTTAAGAAATTAAATATTTTTGGCAATATTTAATTTAAAAAGTGACAATAGCAAATATATTTTCATAAAAGAGGTGATGTCAAAAGAATATAAAGTAGGCCTAACTACTGTGACTTATCTTACAACTTACATTTTTTTTGTTAATAAAATATAAGGGTCTATTTTCTTAAAAAAGATTATTTCTAGAAGGTAATAACTTTAACCTTATGTATTTCTAAGGGTGATCATTTTAACCTTTAAACTAATTTCAAATTCATTTGGGAGTTTTAAATGACAAGTTTTCCTTAACATAAAGGCCTAAGTGAGTGTTGACAGGTACAACTATTAAATATTTTGGCCCTTCTTGGGAATAATAAACTTAAGTTGTATAAGACTAAAAAAGTGTCAACTCTTATAACATTCATTTTGGCCTTTTAAAATAATGTTTCTTCTTCCCTTTGAAAGTAGTATTTTCAAGCACTTTTAGACTCAAGCTACTGCACCTTTTAAACTCATGAAGTGTAATGGTTAGTTCCAAAATCTATACTGTAGGTCCTGAAAAAAAATGACATTTTAAACCAAAAAAATCTGCATTTTTTACACTAAAAAAATCTGTTCGGTAGAGCATGTTAAAGCTGCAGTTTTTACACTAAAAATCTGCAATTTTTAAGCTAAAAATCGGCATCTTTTTAACCTCAAAAATCAGCATCTTTTCATTAAGTAGCTGAAAATTTTGTTTTCAACTCTTATGTTATCATTGAAACAAGGGAAATGGGCAAAAATACCCCTCAACTTTGTTTTATTAGTTGACTTTACCCTCGCCGTTAAAATGAAGTTAATTTTACCCCTCCCGTTGCTAATTTCACCAAATTTACCCCTCAATTGGATGAAAAACCCAAATCAACTAAAATTACCCAATTTCAAGTAAATGACCCGATTTTCTCTTTTAATCCGAACCCGACCCATTTATATCAAATTAGAACCCTAAACCCATCTCTCTAATCTTCTCCATCTCCTTCTTCCATTGAAACACATACTACTAAAATTGATAACAAATGTTCTGTAGTTAAACTCATGCATATTTGTCCTTCCTACTAAATTGCACCACTATTTCATAATTTTGACACAGAAACCCATTTGCCTTCACCTGGCAAACCTCATGAAACCATTTAGAACTACCTGCACTTTTTAACAGGAAAAAATATTCAACTAAAAATGGCAGAGATATTTACGGAGAAAATATGAATTTAAGCAAATACCCGGATGAAAATAGCAATCACTGTCATCCTTAACTGCAATGAAAACCCCATCCAAGATTGACAGTGGGTTTCCTCCATGACCACATTCAATAGAGGAAGTATATGAAGAAGATTACAGAGATTTAGCACACTAGTGTGGTCGGAGCTTGGAGCTCGTTCAATCATCAGATTTTGCTTTCCTGCGGGCAGATCTAAAACTATGTTATTGCTTTCTTGTTGAGCCTAGCCGGATATGAAGTTGTGGCTGTTGTTTTCGAGTCTTGATTCTCGCCTGATTGTGTTGTTGGTTTGATCTGTTAGTGGTGCTTCAGTTGTTTTCCGATGGGGTTTTGGTCGGGGTTTTGTTGGTTGGTTGTTTGGAGGTCGGAGAACTGGTGGTCTGGTGGTCATTTGCTAGTTGTTTTAGCATGGGTGATGGAGGTCTGGGTTCTGGTGGGCTGAAGTGTGGTTTTACCACTGGATTTTGGCGTGTAGAGGGTGGTGTTTGAGAGCTGTTTCAGGTCGGTTTCGCGGCTGTTTGAATGATTCCGGCGGTGGGTGGTTTGCTTAATGTTGTTCCAGCTTGGAACTGGCCGAAAATGGAGAAGAAAGGTCTTGTTGTCGTCACCGGAAAGTAGAGGAAAATGGGTTTGTTGTTAATGTTTTCTGCTTGATGTCGTTTCTGGTTTTTGGGGGTTTTGAGTGGTGGTTTCAGGTGGTCGTTTGGAGGTTGTTTGGGTGGTGTTTCGCCGGAAAATGGAGAAAATGAATGGGGATTGCCGGAGCTTGATTTGGGGTTTTAATTTGGTATAAATTGGTCGGGTTCGGATTAAAAAGAGAAAAAAATGGGTTATTTAATTGAAATTGGGTAATTTTAGTTGATTTGGGCTTTTAATCCAATTGAGGGGTAAATTTGGTGAAATTAGTAACGGGAGGGGTAAAATTAACTTTATTTTAACGGCGAGGGTAAAGTCAACTAATAAAATAAAGTTGAGGGGTATTTTTGACCCTTTTCCCTTAAAACAAATCTAAAATGTATACATTCCATAAAAGGGGCTTATTCCCAAGTTCACCTTTTCCGAAAAGTTAAGCTTTCATGACCAAAAAATATGTTAAGTAACAAATGAAAACTAAGTTAGAAAGCATCGTTCTAAGCCAAATGCTCATACTAAACCCAATAGCTAAAGGGATGGGAAGGTTCAAGACTATATCTTACTATCTCTCTTAGTTGTTTTGTACAAACCCAACACAAATAAGAAGCAAGCATAAATGCAAGTGCAAATTACCAATGTATAAAAACGATAGTCGAAAGATAAAAACACATATATGTATATAAAGAATGTGAAACTTTGAAATGAGAAAGAGGCGTTGGACACTATTGACGCAAAAATGGGTTGCTAGACTCGAGCTTATGCGGCTATTTATCGATGCTTCTCGGATTTGGATAGAGATAGAGTCGTATCACAACTCCAAGTGCGCTCCCAAAGTGTACATGTGAAATAAGGAAAAGAAGAGAAGTAAGATTAGCAAGTAATTTTGATCACAAACTAACAACAACAAAAAAAACTATAAAAAGGAACATGAATGAAATTATCAGTCTAGTCCGCTTATATGCAGACCTCTCGATAAGAAGGAACTATTAAACAAATGTGACTTGGTTTCAGGTATCTGCTAAATGAAATGAGGGCTGCTATTTGTTAAATATATTGTTTTGAAGAGGAGGAACCAATGCATTATCTTTTTCCATATCTAAACCTCATGATCAAACTACAAACTAATAAGAAAAGTCATCTTAACATAAGTTTTATTTTGTTTTTACAGAGGAGACAGTGACTCAAAAAAAATTTAACCAAGACTAATAAAAAAAAAAAAAAGGAGAACAAAAATAATAAAGAAACTCTCTACCATCTAGAATCTAGCAAAAGGAAGGAAGAAATGTCGTTAAATCCTAAACAAGAGGTGAATTCTTTGAAGATTTTCACTACTATTGCTTATTAAAAAAAAAAAAATTTAGGACGCAGCCCCTCTAGATCTTCACACGTGTTTGGTCATGAATACAAATTAACTCTTAGTCATATTCAACCAATTACCTCATTTTAAACAAAACAAAGCCCCAAACAGAGGGAGAGGCACATCATATTCATGAATTTATTCATATTCCATACTACGTAAAACAACTAAACAACCAATAACCTACATAATTAGAGCATGCTCATTTTTTTAATCAAAGAGAAACGTTGTAAAAGCTGATGAGATGATGAACAAAAGCTAATGCCATAAAGAAGAGCTACTGGTTGTTATACATTCAACATTTTGTTGAACGAAACTAATCTTTTCTTTCTTTATTATTAACCTCAAAACAGGGAGTAAAAAAAAGAAGTAGGACAGAGAGTTGAGAAAACAAACATTCCTCTTTTGCTTTTAACACACTAAATTCATGGGTCTATTAATTGCTACCATTAAAAAAACATGAGCTATTCATAACGTAATTTCAATGCAAATTAACAAAATAAAATTGTAGTTTAGTAGAAATCAGATTGTATGTGCTGCAGTAAAAAAAAAGAAGCAGAACAGGTCATAAGCACAACCATTTAACTAAGGAGTCAATAACTTCCTTGCTAGTTCATAGAAAAAATTCTACTCGGAGCCTCATTCTAAATAATGAATTCTGATATTTAGAACATTTAAAGCAATAATTCGAACAAGTGACAAACGTTCAAATGACTACATCTAATTCTTGAATCAAAATGAAATAAAGGAGGGCAGGTGTTGACTTGATTAACAACTTTAGGAAACAAGCAGACCTAAACATTTTGCCTTAAGAAAAAAATATAACAACGATGAAGAGGGAAGAATTACCATGCTACAAGGAAAACAAAGTGACCAACGAATTCAAACAGACAGGATTGAACAAACGACTAAGACGATTGAGCTAAACATTTGATTCTTTAAAAATTGAAATATAACAAAATCGAGGGCAGTTACTGACCTTATGTAGAGCAGCAAACTGAAGCTTCAACGTCAAGGATTACTACTTAACTTCCTCGAACTCGAGTTCGAAACCGAAGGAGATGAGATGAAGTAAAACTCATATTTGGACACTTGTGAGATACTTCTTGAAGTAACCTTAGTTCATCATTAGTGTGGGAATTAACCGTGACCGAAAAGGAGATCATGTGAGCTATAACATGAAATTCGGTGTCTACCCCACACCGAACAGGGGTGTCCTTACTTGCCAAGGCAAGAACCATTTTTCTAGCTTACATAGATCCACTAGCTAATGTCTATCTAAGACAATCATTGTCTATTTAAGACAATCTTCCTATGGTGACACATGGGTATGGGATAAGGAGATTGCTACTAGAAACCCGACCTTTAGCTACGAGGGAGCTTCCATCTCAATATCCTCTCGGTGCTAAGCATGAATCCCACGAAATTGTCATAATTTTTTAGTTCGCTTATATTACATGGAAGGTACATCAAATAGCTAATCCAAGCTAAGTTTCTTTAGAATAGCTCCTAAAACTTGATTCTAAGTTAGTTGAGAAAACCTTTCAACTCTTAAGAATCCTTTTGTCAGAATACCCTTTCACATGCATGTATTGAGTATTATGTAGGAATTTATTTTACAACAACAACATATAAGTTTTACTCTCAAATCAACTTAAATCATTTTCATCACTTTCATAAAGAATATGCAGATCTTCATAAACTCTTCTTTCATAGCTAAAAACCCACATTATAGCATCTTAGCTTAGAAAACATGGGGTATACATGGTTTCATGGGGATTCATCTTAAAATCATGAAATTATCTCAATTCATGCTTAATGAATCATAAAACAATCAATTGAATCAACATAGAAAAGAACCCATAATATAGAAGAAATTCCTAACTTCAATTAGAGATTTATAACTTCAAAATTGAAGAATTTAAAAACTCTATGGAGCAAAGAACTCCATAGATGAAGACTATCATACCTATAGTTCAAACCCACGAGCAATGGTGAATTGGAGACTTGATCTTGAAACCCTAACTTGACTCCTTCTTCTTCAATTTTGAGAGAGAAATATTTGGGGAGGATGAACTTGTTCTTCTTTTGGGAAATTGAGAGAATGAATTGGATTGGGTGATTTTGGGGGTAAAAATCCTTAAATAAATGGGGCTTTGGGTAAAGAGAAAAAATGACATAGTATTGAATTAAAACAATTCACAAAATATCCAAAAGCCCTTGACTTAAAAGCTGACGGTACCCCTTTTACGGAAGCCTTCACGGCCCGTCTAACGAGTCGTGGAGTGGCTCTTGAACAGTGCCCTCTTCATCGATTACTTCACGGTCCGTGAAGGGATCCACAAACCGTTTAGTCGCTTGTGGTCCTTTACCACTTGCTAGGGGTTAAAACCCCTTCTGAGTGACCCACTTGACGACCTCATTTACGGCTCGTAAACCTCACAATGGGTCTTACGTCTAGGCCTCCATGGGAGGAACACCTAGGAGGTTCTCAGAACTTATCACGAGCCCATTAACGGACCATGGTCCCCTTCACGGCCTGTTTGGGGATTCATGGAGGGTTCCATGGTCCACTTTTGGGTTGGTGAGTTGACCACTTGACTCTTTTCTAGCCTTTCTCAAATTTGAGGTGTTACAATCTTCTGTGCCACTATCGTCACCTCTTTCTTCATCACCTAAATCCCGCCACAGCGGCCTAAATCCCGCTAGAGCGGGATGATGGAGGCCGCCATAGCGGGATGAAGGTCGCTAGAGCGGCCTTCATCTGGGACGAACATCAAGTGCGATTATGGCGCCTCTTCATCCCAAAATCCATGTTTTCGACAGAATTTCAGCAAATCAAAGTATATTAACTACCCTAGAACCTAAACATGCAATTATTTCAGCAAAATAACCCCTAAATAGTGCCCAAATCTGAGTTTTCTATCAAGAGACCCTTCGACTTACCCCACCCATTTTTGTACCGATTTGACCGTGTGTTTACAAAATCCTTATGCCCAGAATGTTGTGAAGATGTTGGGGACGTAAGGGAAGTGTCCATGCTATGTTTTTCTATCAAACTAGACAACTATGTTCATTTTCAAAAACTACCCCAAAGACCTTTCTACCCAATCAGTTATCGTCATGCAATCATAGATAAATAAGTAATGAAGTGAAGAAAGTAAAAGGCAGGAGTATCACCTTAAATTTGACGTTAGAAACGAAGTGATTGAGAGAGTTTTGGGAATTTTAAGTTAGGGAAGGAGGAAATGGGGAAACCATTCCTCTTTCCCCCTTAAACTGTTCCCGATCCCTCGCCACAGTGGGTGTATCCTCGCCCCAGCGGAATGCCTACCACCCTGGCGGGATCAGGCTATGTAAATTTGGACGCATTGTGTCATATCCCAAATCGGACCGTAGTGAATTAGACTTGAAGAAACGTCCCCATCTGGGATTTCATAATGGACCGACTTGTTTGTTAAAAATACTTCGAGGTAGGGGGCGTAATGATTCGTGAACTAGTCGTTCATGGACGAACGAGGGGTAAATTGGTATCTATTGTAACGACCCAAACCATCGTTAATTATGAAAAACAAAAATTAAGAAATTACTGTCCGGCCAGAGCAGGACAGATACCACTAGGGCGGCGGCGTTACAGCGGGGTAGGTTGGTGCTAAAGTGGGATAGGGGAGACAGAACGTTAATAACGTGAAATCTTATTTCCTCCTTCTTCCTAAAATACCTAAATTAGTCGTAAAACACCCTAGAAATCGTCAGAAAGCTTCTCTAAGCTTGGGAAAAAAGGAGAAGGAAGCGTAGGGAGATCGATGGATTGCAGATTTTCGATCAAGATCACCGCCACAAAATCCAGGAACAAGAATCAAAGTCAAAACTTCGTGCAGCTGCTTGGAGCCCAGGTATGTTAGGTTTTATGAATTGAGTAGTTATAAATATATGCTCCCTGCGTAATATATGTAAATCAATGGTAGGATTTATGTGTAGACCTTCGTGCACTGAACAAAAGATGATTAAATCATAGGAAAAATCCTTAGATAATGAACAAGGGCTAAGTATGGTCAAGTTATTATTTAAGTGATATACGTCGATGAATAATTCATTGTGATGGTTGTGATTTCATGATTGGGTGATGTATGTTCGTTCTTGCTTCGTTATAATGCATGTATGTATGCAAATGATGCATTATGGATCACACTAATCGTATATGAGAATAATTGAATGAGTATGCCATGAATCATGACTTGATTGTATCATTTTTAGAATATACTTGTGATTGTGGTTGTGAATTATTGAATGGATCAAGTGTTGCATTCTGACATACTAACTTGGATTTGTTGCCATGTTCGGCATAAATATGGGATCGATTGCCACGTTCCGGCATAAATATTGGATCGGGTACCACATTCCGGTATGCTAACAATTTGGTTTTGGGTTCCATGAGAGGACCAATGACTTGAAATGAATGTGTATTTTGGGTATTGTGAAATTGTGCGTTGTTCGCAAGTGATATTTGATGTTGTTTCCCCAAAATTGTAAGTGATTATGAGGACCTATTTATGTTTGTTCTACTATGTTGATTTAACCCGTTATGTATCTCGTTGTTGAATGAAACTGGAAGGGCCAAGGGTTCAAGAGTGTTAATGTCGAGAGACAAGAGTTGTCCGTATGTTGCAAGGGTGAGAAGTGGAGATAGTGTACGTGATGTAAATACTTATGTAGATTTCGCCCTGGTGCAAGAGATTTGTGGTTGGTAGTTAGAAAGCTTGACATAATGTACCATGTAGCAAAGGATGAGTAATATAAAGGAGGAAGTAAGGGTTTGTTGTGGGCGGTTAGTCGGAGTGCTTGTAGTCGTATTCGTGGTCCCTTCTATGTGTTAGAGTGGTTAGGCTTGATCCAGAACCTAGTAAGTAGGTTGAATGAGGGGTGGTTAGTAGTAAGGGTATTAGTGTAATTTGAGGTAGTTGAGAGAAGGTAAAGGTGGAGAAGCTAGTGGTTTATTGCATATTCTAGCTAGTTGATTTTTTATGTTACGTGGTGGGCGTCGGGTTGACCGATGATGCCTACCAGTACTGTGGTTTGTATGCTCTTGCTATGCCTTTTTGGGCATAGTCTGGATGCAGGTTGATGATGTCTCATTAGGTGAAGACGAAGAAATTCTCCAGCAGCTTCTATCTTTCCTTCCACATAGTGGGAGCTGTGTCTTTTAATTATTATGTCAAGTTTGTACTCTTAGTGGATCTTGTACCTGTTTAGACTAGATCCTTGGGGGTGTTAATTACTTTACAAGTCTTAACCGAAATTGTATTATAAGTTCTTAATTATAAAATTTTGTTAGTATATTTATTCCCATCTTATTTAATTTCCACATGATGTAACTATTGGGATAAGAGGGTTCTCCTACTTAGGTGGTAGTATGTAGGTACCCGTACGGCCCGATGGGTTGGGTCGTGACACTGTTGTAACAACTATTGTAGAAACTATCGTAATTTATGTAGCAAATTAGAAATTACCTTAATTGTTGTAAACAACTATCACAATTATTGCAGCAACTATCATAGTTGTTTGATTTTCTACAAATTTTATTTCAATGACTTAAATATTGTTTTTGTTTGAAAATTCTTAAAATCAAAGCAAAACAGTCTAAAAATATAAAAGAAGAAAAAATGTGATAAGAAAATAAATGGTGGCGGCAGCGACAACAGTGACAACAATGGCAACAATAAAGAAGAAGAAAATGATGATGAAGGGAGAGTGAGAGAGAGAGAAATTTGAAAATAAAGGAGAAAGAAAGAAAAATAGAGTAAAATTGAAAGATGATGGAAAAAAAATCAAAAGATGAAGTTTGAAATCAAAAGAAAGACTTTTTAAAAATTTAAAATTTTAATATGCACCACAAAGTATTTAATCGCTCTAATTAGGCCCACATTACAAAGAATCTCATTTGATCAAATTAAAAAAAAATTAATTGAGAACTTTTTTGTCACCTATTACTCAAGTTTCTCTAGTTTTATCTTTTGTTATATTATTCGGTCATTTGTAATCTTGTAATTTCTAAACTTGTCACTTGTACTCCTCAATTGAATGAAAAATTTCAAATCAAACGAATTTAATCAATTTCAATGAAAATTATCTATTTGTGTCTTCTAATCCAAGCCTGACTCGGTATATTAAATAAATTCATATCAAATTAAACCTCCAAACTCATCTCTCAAATTTTCTTAAAAAACAGTCTTCAATTTTCTACAATAGAGCACATGGTATATATCATATACCGATAGAGTATTATAAAGGATAGCGTCATCCCTTTAAGAAACACACAAAAACCTCTACAATACAAACCTGGTGGTGTGTGTGTATATAT
>JAJOOH010008213.1:0-32520 GCA_029582605.1 Solanum gracilifrons
ACCAAGCAATTCATAACCAATACATAATACAAGGTAATTCATGAAGTAATAACATAATCAACATCAATATAAGCAATTGACATAATCCCTTCATAGCCTTCAAGGCTTCATTCAAAGACTCAACCCTAATTTCATAGAAATTATACATAACCTAGGGTAGAATCATCATACAAACATGAATTACGTAACATCACATTCAATTCATAGCCTTCAATCAATATCCAACACAAACTAGGGTTAGAATTAGGAAAAGAAGGAGAAACATGAGTTTCATGGGGAATTCTTCAAGAAACCATCAATACAACATAAATTCATCCATAATTGTTCATATAACATCAATCAAAGTCAGTTTACAACATCAATTTCACTTTTAGAAAGAAGACCCACATTTTTGGATTGAAACTTAGAAATTGGAGATTTTGAAATTCATCTTGAAGGGGCCTCTTGGGGAAAGGAATCCCAAGAGTGATAAGCAACCATACCTTATTGACGAATTAACCACGAAAATCCGAGTTGAAACCTTAGAGAGTTGGTCTTCTTCTTGAAGCTCCAGTATTCTTCAATGGAGTTCTTGAGAAGAGAGAGAGAGTAGAGAGAAGGAGGAACTTTAGGTTTAGATCATTGGGGTTTTGTGTTTGAGTGATAAAAGTGAGGTAAATTGACTTAAAATCATTATATACACGTCCCCTAAAGGACCATAAATACCCCTCACTCAAATGGACTCTTTAATGAAAGTAAAAATAGAGTTCTGAATTTCTGCATTTTCGTCGTGGAACAAGTCCGAGACGCGGAGATGTTCCCTAAAGATATTTGGAATTAAATTTTGAGACAGTAGAGTCCACGACACGACCACGTCGCGAACAAACTTTTTTTGCTCCTTAGGGGAAAAAGTCCGCGACACGCCCTTGTTCCCTCCAAGAGCAATTTGCAAGCTACCTTGTCAGCTTGCTTGGCCAAGGTTGGGGTCCCCCTTGGGGCCCCTTATGGTGGTCTCGGGGAGTCGTATTAGAATTTTTTGACCCTATAAACATATATTTACCTATTTTAACTCTTTTTACAAGATTACACTATCATACGACACTCCCAAACCTACCCAAAACCTAAGGACACACTAGAACACATTCTTCTCTAGTTTTCAGACGTCGTGGTCGTTTCTTGACGTTTAGACTTTTACTCTTCCAAACCAAGTCAATTACATTAGTTTAGGTTTATAAACATCATTTTAACTATTTTTAAGTCATTATTCATAAGGTGAGGCTCTAACTTAAGTCATAGAATTTCCGGGGTGTTACAAAAATCATAAGGAGAACAACAAAAATTAGACCCTGTGACAGATATTTCTTCACTATCTATCTCAGACAATAATGATGAACTTTTAAAAGGGAGACCAGGTTACAGAATCAGCCAAAGGATGGGTAGAAAGATCCTTTGGGATACTAGGATCACAGTTAAATTAGCAGGAGGACAGAGAGATGCAGATCATGAATACAGGGGTAATGGAGAACAACAATAGAATAATCCTGCACATGCAGACATAAAAAGTATGAGACGAGTTGACACAGAAAAATCTAATAATCACAAAGAAAACATGGTTAAAAGTAGACCACCAGACCCACCTAACGGAGATGAAAATTTCAATAAATAGTTGGAGTCAATCTTACAGGTAGGAAAACAGCATGGGGAGCACAACCTTAATGATCAAGAAAAAGATGAAGATTCAGATATTCAACAAAATATTATAAAACTGAGCACTGAGGTAGATTTATCACCAACACACTTGTACAATTTACAACAAAGATGCAAGAAAGCAACAAGAAATAGAAGTGTTCCCCCTGTGGGAGTTTCAACAAGGAGTGCCAAATTTAAGTCTGTTTCTCAATGATTGAGAAGGCACTATTTTAGAATATTAGATCGGTTAACTCTCAGAGACTAGTTGATCTAAGAAGGTGATATCCTTATTCATTTATCGCTATCATGGATCCATTCCCAAATGCATCAAATCTAGAGGAATATAGTAGGGAACTTGGATTAGAAAATGCCCTTGCCAACTCTTCAGGAAAAATAAGGATGTTTTGGAAAAATTCCTGGAAAGGCAGTTTAATAGAAAATATTGATCAACACATTACTATTAACTTGAAGCAAGCTGGAGGTTAACAAGAGGTTATAGTGATGGCTATATATGCTAAATGTGATGCAAACCTAAGGAAAGATCTACGGGACACTATGATACATATTGTAGAGAATAATAAACCTAGGTTGGTGGGTGGAGATTTTAATGTTATTCTTAATCAAGAAGGGAAGCTCGGCGGTTTACTTGTCTACATCAATGAAACTGTAGATTCTGCTCAATGTGTTGCCTCTTGTGGGTTAAATGATTTGGGTTTCTCTGGAAGCAACTATACTTGGTGGAAGGGAAGAACTGGAGATGCATGCATATTCAAAAGGTTGGACAAAATATTGTGCAACCAGGAGTTTCTAGACATATTTCCTACAAATAAGGTTACACACTTCATTAGACAGGGTTCTGATCATGCCCAACTTCACTTGGAAAGAAATATTACAGATCAAATTGTCATTAAACCATTTAAGTTTCTAATCTTTTGGACAAATCACAAGACCTTTATGGGGTGATACAACAAAATTTGCCAGCAGACTTCACTAGCAACCCATTTTATGTATATTAGTACAAGAAAAAAAAGTGAAGAACCTTTTGAGTCAATGGAGCAAAAGCACATATGGGAACATATTTCAAAAGATTGCAACAATTGAAGATATTATCGAGAATGAGACATCACTAGAGAACATGGAGCTGTTTTTTGAAGCCCAAGCAGAATTAACAAGATTTCTACATTTAGACGAACAATTCTGGAAGCAAATGTCTGGGATGAGATGGTTCAAGGATGGGGAGAAAAATACTAAATTTTTTCACTCATATGTGAAAGGAAGGAGAAAGAGACTTCCCTTATAAAGAATTAAAAGCAATCAGGGAACCTGTCTAACAGGGGGGAAAATGGGGGAAGAGGCAATGAAATTTTTTTGAAAATCAGTTTCTAGAAGAGAGAATGCCTACAGATTTTAGATTTTGAATCATATTCAAAAACAAATTACAAAAGAGCAGAATTTAAATCTGGAAGCATTGCCAGCAAATGAGGAGGTTAGAAAGACTGTATTTCTCTTAATGGTGATAATTGTAGTAGACCTAAAGGCTTCACTGGAGTCTTGTACCAGAAGTGTTGGGGTATTAAAGGAAAAGATATTACTCTTATGGTCAAAGCATTCTTTTGTGGAAAAGAACTACCTAAGTTTATCACAAACATAAATCGTGTGCTCACTCCCTAGAAAGAAGTTGTCAACTCCTATGTTGATGAGGCCTATAAGTTTGAGCAACTTTATCAACAAAATCTTTTCTAGAGTATGGCATGACAGAATGTTTGTGATCCTACCTCTTCTAATTTCAAACTCTCAAACATGTTTCTTAAAGGCAGAAGCATAGTGGAAAATATATTATTAGCTCATGAGATTATCAGAGACATCAACATTAGAGCCAAGAATGAGAATGTGGTGATCAAACTAGACATGACCAAAGTGTACGATAGACTTTCTTGGTTGTTTGTAACGAAATTCCTTAGAAAGTTTGGATTCAGTGAAGCTATCATTGGCATTATCTGGAGACTAGTTTCAAATAACTGGTAATTAGTTTTAGTTAATGGACAAAGTAATGGTTTTTTCAAATCCTCTAAAGGAGTAAATAAAGGTGACCCTCTATCACCTATATTATTCATATTGGCTGCAGAAGCTCTATCTAGAAGTTTAAACACTTTGCATGACGATCCTAGTTTCAAAGGATATGGTATGCCAAAATGGAGTCCACAGATCAATCACCTCTCTTATGCAGACAGTACTATAATTTTATGCTCAGGTGATGATAAGTCCCTGAAGAAAATGTTGAGAATTCTTAAAAGATATGAAAGATACTCAAGACAAAAGATCAACCATGAGAAGAGAAACTTTTATCTCCACCATAAGATTGGAAATCACATTGCAAGAAGAATTCAGAATACCCTGGTATGAAAAAAGGTTGTTTTCCATTTACATACTTAGGATGTCCTGTATTCTATGGAAAGAGGAACCTTGTGCATTTTGAAAATCTGGTTAAAATGTTATGAATAGAGTTCAATCTTGGAAGAATAGATTACTCTCTCTTGAAGGTAGATATATTTTTATCAAACATGTTCTACAAACCATGCTAGTATACTTACTCTCAGCAATGAATCCCCCGATAGGAGTGATTAAACAGATTCATCAATTTTTTGCTAGATTCTTTTGGAATTATACGCCAGGGGGTAAGAATAATCATTGGGTGTCTTGCGACACCTTATGTTTACCAAAAAATGAAGGGGGATTAGGATTTAGATCCCTGAAGGATACTTCAAATGTCATTTTTGCTAATCGAGGTTTGGTCAAGATTCTGTGGTATTCAACTTTTCCTTATCTCTTCAATTTATTTATGGAATTTGATGTAATTTTATGACAAGTTTCTTATAATTTGATTTATTCCTAATTTGATTGAAAAATAATTTATTGGTTGTTATATCTCTGTTTAATTAATAAATTTATCTCTAATTGATGATTATTTTTTATTTATTTATTTTTATTCATTAGTTGTGATCTTTTAAAATGAACGGGTCGTGGCGTTGTTCTCGTCTTGATTTAGATGTCAATAATAATGAAGTAGGTATTGCTAGGCTAAAATAAGTAAATAAATTATTGTTGTTTTATTGTATCAAACAAAAAATGAGATTTATTTTTAACAATTCAGTATTGTTTTGTTGGATTAGAAAGTGTACGCTTAATTTTGACGTCAACTTTAAGATTTATAAAAAATAAAAACATATGAAAATGATCCAAAATTTTATTCCAGAATTTTAGTATTTTACTTGCTATGCTTTTTTTAGGAATAAATCTTTTCTTTTTATGCTATATCGAACACTTATGCACGTTAAAAATATTTGCTTCCATTAAGAATGTGGTTACACAACTTTTTCTTGAGATATTAAAATAAGCTCAATGATTTTGTGACACACCTTTTCCACTACTATAATTAACTTTTATTAATTTAAAGTAAAGACTTATAAAAAATAAGGTTATACGTAACCCGGTAAACTAGTAGGCTAAACTAGGGTTTAGTGTGAGGGTTAGAGACAAGGAAGAAGGCAAGGGCCAAGGCTACCCAACCTTCCCCAAGCACTCCCCCCACCTTCACGAACACCACCACGGCCAATGGTGAGGACCACGGCCCGTGGTATGGCTCGTGATGGCTAGGCAGCAGCTCCCCAAGGGCTGCCCAATTTGGCTCATCTTCACGAGCCACTTCACGGCCAGTGGTGAAGACCACGACTCATGGGAAGGCTCATGGTGATGCCTTCAACTCTTAGAGGCCTAGGCAAGGTAGCCTAGACACTGGTCTATGACCACGAGCAGGACCACGGCCAGTGGTGAGGACCACGGCTCGTGGTGCCTCTCATGAAGCCTGGACAATAGACTTCCAAGTAAGGGTATTTTGGGACTTTCCAGTTTGAGTTAAATTAAAGTGGGTTCATTTTGCCTAAGCCTAGTACACATATATAAGTGATTTTAACCCTTTAAAACTCACCATTCAAGACATTATTTCCAAAACCCCAAAAGAATCCCAAAGTTCTTCCTCTTAAATATTTCTCTCGCTAGAACTTGAAGAAGAAGATAGAGTTTGGAGCTAGGATCAAGGTCAAGTTTCCAATCCTCCAGCATTTGTGGGCTTTGTGATCAAGGTATGATAGATTTTTATCCATGGAATCCTTTCATCAATGAAGTTCCCTAGTTTTCCTCAATTGTGAAGATGCAATCCCCAATTTGAGTTAGGGTTTCTTCCATATGTTGTGGGTATTGATGAATGTTGATCCAATTGAGTGGATAATGATTGCTTATGATTGAATTGATAGTAAATCATGTTTTTAGGATGAAATTACATGTACCCATACCTAACCCATGTCTAGAAATATGAAATTGATGTAAATAGGTTTTATGCCATGAAAGGGGAAATTGAGGATTTAGAGATAATCTTCTAGGTTTGATTATATGTATTGTAGATTGCTTGAGAATTAAGCATATACAGATGAATTGATTCAGATTAAAGTATACATGATGAATTATGATTAGTAGTGCTTGAGATTGAGCCTATATGATGATATATGATTAGAATTGCTTAAGAATGAAGCATGTGATTAGAATGTCTTGAGGTTTAGGCATATGTGATGATTATAAGAAGTATTGCTTTAAGAGTAAGGCATGTAGTTATGAATTGTAATTATTAGGGCTTTAAGAGAAGCTTATATGATAATGGTAGATTGGTAGATAGAATTGTTCAGGAAGGACTTTACCCAGATGACCTACCTTATGAATGTATAAATGTGAAAGGTTTCCTCACATTAAATGATTCTAGGTTGAAAGGTTTGCTCACCTAAAATAAATCAAAGTATGTTTAATTATGATAGTTTGAAGTTGTGAGATGAGATTCCTTCATGAATAAGCTTGACTTGGTAAGACAATACCATGCATGGTAGCTTGAGTAGTAGATCTCGTGGATAGCCTTGGATTGAGAAATCGTACCCTTCCAAAGGTTAGCTTGGACTAGCATAATAGCATGCTTGCATGATAACATGACTTGGTAACGCTAAACCATTTCATTGGTAGCTTGGATTGAGCAATAGTACCCTTCCTAGAGTAGCTTGGACTTGCATTAGAGTATGCCTTCCATGATAGCTTGGTCTATCATAATGAGGTGTTTTTCCTTGATAGCCTTGAATTGGTAAATTGTAACCATTCATGTGAGATGACTTGTCTTGGACTAGTAAAGATGTACTTTTCCATGAATAATAGAGATAGCTAAAGAGGGACTAGTCCCTAATCAAAGTATCATGTTGATGATGAATCAAGGTTACTTCAAGGAAGTACCGTAAGTATGTTTTAACATGAGATTTGCTTGTATGATTTATGATTAGCTTGGATTGTTGCTAGAGTTGCCTTCCTTTATATGTATGGGTAGAGGTGGATGGACCAAGTCCTAACTAAGGATAAATTGAGGTTACTTGAGAAGTGTTCCTCTTACATTATGATGTTCTGTGTGCATTGAACATGCCTATGACTTTGTTGTTATCTCTTATGCTTATGCTTATGGTTTATATTGACTAACCATTATGTTATGTTGTTTATACTAGCTATCATATTTACTACATGTTTGTACTAAATCATACTCTTGCCTACACTCTTATCAAATGTAGGGTCCGGCGATATTGACTTCCATCTCCGTGGCTAGGATCGTAGTAGAAGCACGGATTGAAGTTTTGGTGAGTCCTCATAGTATTCGAGGAGATAGCCACCATGTTCTTATGTCTTTCATTTTATGTTTAGAACTATTGTATGGGTTGCGTCCCGAAGGTATTCATGTTTTGGATGATTTGAGACAAGTGTAATTGACTTCTGCTCGTTTTATAAAAGACTTTGATGTTATTGAAATGTTTTAAAATTCCCGCTCATTTTTATTATCTTATGTTATAAAAGTTAAATGGCTTATATGAGGCCTCTCGGGGTCTTGTATTCCATGTTACGTCTAGGGTGTACCCCTGGCTTGTGGTGGCTAGGCAGTAGCTCTCCAAAGGCTGCCCAAGTTGGGCTCATCTTCACGAGCCACTTCACGGCCAGTGGTGAAGACCACGGCTCGTGGGAAGGCTCGTGGTGATGCCTTCAACTCTTAGAGGCCAGGGCAAAGTGGCCTAATCACTAGTCCATGACCACGAGCAAGACCACAGCCAGTGGTGAGGACCACGGCTCGTGGTGCCTCTTGGGAAACCTGGACAGTGGGCTGCCAAGTGAGGGCATTTTGGGACTTTCCGGTTTGAGTTAAATTAAAGTGGGTCATTTTGCATAATCCTAGTACACATATATAAGTGATTTTAACCCTTTAAAACTCACCATTCAAGACATTATTTCCAAAACCCCAAAAGAATCCCAAAGTTCTTCCTCTCAAATATTTCTCTCTCTAGAACTTGAAGAAGAAGATAGAGTTTGGAGCTAGGATCAAGGTCAAGCCTCCAATCCTCAAGAATTTATGGGCTTTGTTATCAAGGTATGATAGATTTTCATCCATGGACTCCTTTCATCCATGGAGTTCCCTAGTTTTCCTCAATTGTGAAGATGCAATCCCCAATTTGAGTTAGGGTGTTTTCCAATATTGTGGGTATTGATGAATGTTGATCCATTGAGTGGATAATGATTGTTTATGATTGAATTGATAGTAAATCATGTTTTTAGGATGAAATTACATGTACCCATACCTAACCCATGTCTAGAAAGATGAAATTGATCTAAATGGGTTTTATGTCATGAAAGGGGAAATTGAGGAATTAGAGATAATCTTCTAGGATTGATGATATGTATGGTAGATTGCTTGAGAATAAAACATATAGACATGAATTTATAGAGATTAAATTTGTATCACCCTGGAAACTAGTAGCCTAAACTAGAGTTTAGTATGAGGGTTCAAGCAAAGGAAGAAGGGAAAGGCCAAGGGAAAGGGGCCAAGGCTGCCCAGCCTTCCCCAAGCACTGCCTCACCCTTCACAACCACCACCACTACCCGTGGTGTGGTCCGTGGTGGCTAGGCAGTAGCTCCCTAAGGGATGCCCATGTTGGGCTCACCTTCACCAGCCACTTCATGACCAGTGGTGAAGACCACGACTCGTGGGAGGCTCGTGGTGATGCCTTCAACTCTTAGGGGTTGGGGGAAGACATAGCGGAGTTTGTGGCTAAGTGCCAAAATTTCCAACAAGTAAAATATGAACATCAAAGGCCTGCAGGTTTGCTTCATAAAATGTCAATTTCGGAATGGAAGTGGGAAAGGATAGCGATGAATTTCGTGGTTGGTCTTCCCAAGACATTGGGAAAGTATGATTCTATTTGGGTAGTGATTGACAGATTAACTAAGTCGGCCCATTTTATTCCAGTTATAACAGACTATAATGCTCACCAGTTGGCTAAGGTTTATGTGAAACAGATAGTTGGGCTGCACGGGTGCCCCTTTCTATCATCTCATACTGTGGTACGCAGTTCACATCCAAGTTTTGGAGAAAGTTACATAAGGAGTTAGGTACTCAACTCACTTTTAGCACAACCTTTCATCCGCAAACGGATGGGCAATCAGAGAAGACTATCCAAGCGTTAGAGGACATATTGAGGACATGTGTAATCGACTTTGGAGGACATTGAGATAAGTTCCTACCTTTGTGTGAGTTCTCCTATAATAACAGTCTCCAACATCGACATGGCACCATTTGAAGCACTGTATGGGAGAGGATGCAGATCACTCATAGGATGGTTTAAGGCTGGAGATGTAAAACCTTTGGGCATTGACTTAGTGAAGGATGCTCAAGATAAGGTAAGAAACATCCAAGCTAAGCTTCTAGCAGCCTAAAGCCGACAGAAAAGGTATGTAGACCATAAGGTAAGGGACATGGCATTTCATACTAGTGAGCAAGTTCTTCTTAAAGTGTCACCCATGAAAAGGGTGATGAGATTCGGCAAGAAGGGCAAGCTTAGTCCTCGATACATTGGACCATTCAAAATTCTTGAATATGTAGGACCAGTTGCTTATAGATTGTCTTTACCTCCTAACTTATCGGGAGTTCATTCGGTATTTCATATGTCCATGTTGAAGAAGTATCATGGGGACGGGGATTACATCATAAGATTGGACTCAGTGTTATTAGACAAGGACCTTCAGTATAAGGAGGAACTGATTGCAATTCTTGATTGTGATGTCTGGAAGCTGAGGACCAAGGATATTAAGTCTGTGAAAGTTCAATAGAAACATCGTCTAGTTGAGGAAGCCACTTGGGAGACCGAGACGGACATGGGAGACAAGTATCCTCAGTTATTCAACGATTCAGGTACTAATCTACCCTTACTTTAGCCAGTCATTCCTAGTTGATCACTCGGGGACGAGTGATGGGTAAATTGGTATCTATTGTAATGACTTGATTTCGTCGTTAGGGAAAAGCCAATGGGGAAAGAATTGGGGACAGAAAACTTTTGGGTAGTAACTTGGAAATTCCTAGCCTAGTCCAGATTTGGATGAAATCGAAGTCATGAGAGGTATAGGAAATCTGGTAATGAATGAGAGACCTAATTAAGTTTTTGATCACATGAGTAGATAACTAAGACGTTAAGGAATCCGTACGACTTTATGAAATTGAATTCGGACAAGTAGAACTCCCGAAACTAATCTTAGCGTGAACGAGTAGTTTTTGAATATCATAGGTTAAAGGTGTGTTGTGAAATGGGAGTTTGGAACTCAAATTCCGACTCTTTGTTTTGGTGCAAGCCGCTAGGGCAAAATTTATCCCGCCAAGGCTGGGCCGCTATAGCGGGATGGGGGTCGCCACAGCAGGACACTCGTGACTTCAGTCAAAAATAAACCCCAAAACGTCATTATTCTGCAAACTTCGTTCTTAAGAGTTAGGAGACGACCCCAGGCGATTTCTTGACAGTTTTCCACGACTTTTGGTGCTAAAGGTAAGGATCTAACTCCCCTAATCCGTTTTTCGATCCGTCGAATGTAAATTTATGTGTATTTATCATTGGGGAAGGGTTTTGGCCTGAAGTTGATGGTGGGAAAAAGCCTTGGCTGCACCTTAGGATCATGGGTTTGGTCTTGGGTTATTGGGTTTGTTATAATCCGGGTAAATTAGACCTTAATTATTGATCCTTGCATATTATTACTTGTTTGTAGACCTAGAACAAGCGGAAAGAATCTGAAAAGGGAAGAGTTTTTTAGGAGGATTCAAGCTTGGGTTCGAGGTAGGTGATGGTTTGATTTCATGTTTCTGTGATGTATGTTAGTAATTGCTTCATTGTAATGCATGTATGTATGCGAATGTTTGCACTATTGATCACACCTAATGTAAATTAGTATGAACGAATGATTGTATGCCATGAATCAACACTTGATTGTATGATTATGAGAATGTACATTGTGATTGTGATTGTGGCTTGTTGAATAAATCGGGTGTCACGTTCCGACACACTAACTACCGACATGCATATTGGAATAGGTGTCACGTTCCAACACACTAACTTGGATCGGGTGTCACAATCTGGCACACTAAAAGTTTGGATATGGGTTCCATGAGAGGACCATTTATATGCGTATTATTGAGAATGTTTAATTGTACATTACTCCTGATATTGTATATGTTCTGTATATGCGTGTAATACTATGTTGTGACTGCTTATATACATGTTCACTTACTGAAATAGTTGTGTGATCTTACCAGTTTACTATGGTTGTGTGCTAATACTGCACTTGCTCTTTATTTGTTGAGTATAGGGCATCTTCAGGCGAATACAGACAGACCTTGTTTAGGAGATCAGTGAGCAAGATTGGATTCAAGGGTGAGCCAGTTCTTTCAGGCTGTCATGGGTCCTCTATGTTTTAGTCCACTCTTTTCGAACTCAGACTTTCTAGTTAGATTCATTCGTATGTTTAGTTTAGGTTGTACCCATTTTCCTTAGACTTGTTGAACTTTAGATATTTTGGCACATTGACTTTCAGATTCTAGGAGTGTTTTCCGCAATGTTTTAGTATCGAATCGTTAGACTTTCAGAGTTTATGGGAACTCCAATTTATTTCTTCATCTTTAAATGTTTAGTTTTTGGGTTAGTTGGTTAGTAGTAATGGTTCTCCCATCGGAGGGTTAGTGTGGGTGTCAATCACGACGGTCTGAATCGTGACAGCCTACTTGAAATAGATAAGTAAAGATAAGTTTTTTCTTGTTGAGAAACATTTTGCATCGTGTGCAAATTTATGTTTTTCAAAGACGTTATTTTAATAATATGGTGTATATAGTCTGATGAGTTTAAGGATTGAGATATTTTCATATATAGATGAAACCCTATTGAATTTTTAAAAGAGTTCCTAGCGTAAAACCCGCATGCAGTTATTTATTTATTCGAGGACGAATATTCTTAAGGGGGCAAGGATGTAACACCTTGGGTGTTTATGATTTTTCTTTGCCTCGTATGGAAGGCTTATGTGCCTAAATTTGAAAGTTTTATTATAGCACTGTGCATGATTTGATAACATCGCATTTTAAATCGAAATCTAAAAAAAAAAATTATTGCCCTCCCAAAATATTTTAAATATTTATGAAAAAATTCTTAGTTATGATATATTTGTATGTGTATTTATTTTTATAAGAGTTTTATCAATTAGTAATATTTTAACGGAGATAGTAAATCTTGTTATGTCAAGAAATTATTATTATATATGGTAGACTTTGTTCAAAATAATTTTCTATTAATTGTATTATACTCATAAGAATCATACACATTTTACTACGAACCGACGTGATAACCAAATGTATAAGTAATGAGATTTTTGCATTATAAGATTTTTGTATGATTTATTTATAATAACAGTGAAGATTAGAAAGAGGAATAAGGTTAATAAGGGTTAATTTATGATGTACTGATAAATATGTACATATCTAATTATTTTATTACTTTGTAATATAATTTAATGTTTATATTAAATAGTTAATAAGTTATTTTATTCAGTTAATGACCCATCACTTTATTATATTATACTTTTGAACACCTAGAATTCTTAATGGCTAAGAATAGTTGCCAACAATTTCATTTAATGCTCTTTGTATTCTACCTTAGTAGAAGTGTGAGTAGGAAAATGGTATCAACATGGCTGTTTTTTGTCTTTAAAATTGTATTTGAGGTTATTTTAGACATTTCACAATTAATTGCAACGTGACAAGGCCTAAAATTCAAATAGACACGTATCCCTTTTCACTTATTTTATGTTGTCATCTTCCCCATATCTGCCACCCATCCCATATATCTACCAGGCCACCACCGCTTCTTTCTTAAATTGCCACCACAACCGCCATAAAATATTACACCAAATTGTCATAAAAAATTGTACACAATACCTGCCTTTTGCTTCTATAAGTCTATTGTTGGTTAATCTTGAGGATGCCGTCGATTTTCTAGCACTGATGTGATCAGTTTGTGGTTTTTTTTGTTATGATGAATTTGACAAACAAATTTTTCCGGTTTCATCTCTTCTCTCCATTATTAATTGCTATGTTTATTTGTTTACTCTATATATTCATTCAATTTGTGTATTATATTATTCTTTATTTATGCACTTCTCATTCATTGGCAGTATAGATTTTTTGACAATCACACATGATTCATTCACAAATTGCTTCAATGAAGATTTGGTGGAATCTTTTTTGGTAGAGTTGTTAGTTAACGATTTCTGAAATGCATATATTTCTATTCAAATTGCCCGGATTTTATTTACTATAAACGTATCACTATCTTTCTCAATTTTTGAGCTCTTCAGCTCTTCTTGTATTTCTACTATGTAGTTCTATGGGAACTCTTATAGGTTGTAGTTTTGATTTCAATGAAAAGTAGTAAGAAGAAGCAAGCGGATTCATCCTTCTCTATCTTTCTGCTCCCGCTAAATAGCCATCCAATTCCATGAGTATTTTTTCTTCAATTTTCCCACCACCTATCTATTTGTTTTTGATTATTAATCTTTATCGCCATATATAATGTTATTTGACTGAATTAGAGAGTAGTATATTGATTTGTCTTAATGTTAAAAGTTTTAAATTGAATAATTTAATGAATTAAGAATTTGGGGACAACCTAAATTGAGAGAAGAATTAAGTACTTTCTTCAATATGATGATTTAGTGTAAAAGGTTTGTTTTTTTTTCAAGTTTTTATTATGTGTGAAAACTGAAAAATAGAAGTGAGAATAAGATGCAATTTGCTAATTGAAGTGGTTTATGAAGAACGTGAAGTGGAAGGAAAGGAGGAATATAAAGGGGTGTGGGATTTGTAACATTGATATTTATAATGCACACCCGATGTTTGCAAAAATGTCACCATTAGAAACTCAAAATTTTCTTTGCATGATTCCATACTATATTCTTTGCAGGGAGAAGAACTTCAAGTATTTTCTATGATATTAGTGGTGTAGTATTGTCAAAGAAATTGAATTTTCGTTGGAAATAATTTTTCAAAATATGTAAAAAAAATAAAATTCTTCTGTTCAATTAAAGATTTTTCATTTTTCGCATGTGATCAATTACATTGTAGGGATGCTTTTGATGGTCGAGAATAGGACTTTTTATGAATTCATAGTGCATGTCTATGTTAAATTTCAATATTTATCTGCATGAACATGCCTTTTCTATTTGTTGGTATTTTTCCATGGGAGCTAATAAGGTTTCTTTTGTTCAAGTGTTGATGGCAATATGGAGAGAAGAAAGAGATGGTGTGACAGGAGAGAAAGTAAGAGAAAAGTTATTTAGTGAGGAAAGGTGTCACATAGATTGTGTACAAAAATATATGACAGTTGAATTATTTTACTTGCTTGAGCATGTAAATTCATGACAATTTTTTTCTGACTTTTATGTTTGTTTTTTTCATATGTATAAAATGGTATTTGGAAGATTCATTTAAGTTAATCTTTATTGTGAAGTTTCTTCAAGTTCTCTTTTTTGATTGTAAAAAATGGTATTTGGAAGATTCATTTAAGTTATCTTTATTGTGAAGTTTCTTCAAGTTCTCTTTTTTGGTTGTTGTAAGCTTATTTAAAGATGCAACTCTTTTACAAATAGCATCCACAACATAAGTGTGTACCGCTAATTCAGTTGGAGCCAAATGCAGTGTGAAATTCATTTTTGAATCATATAAGAATTTGAAATTATTTTTTGCATCCCTATCATATAGCTTTCTATGGTAAATACTATTATCAACACTCGGATTATTTATGTTGTTATGAGATCATAACAAAAAATCATACAAAATTGAATTAAGATGGAGCTTCAAAGGAATTTACGTCCATTGTAACAAGTAAAGGATTGGAATTAAGGTATGTTAAGGCAACCTCTCTTTTTTTTATATCGCACGAATTTCAAAAATAAATAAATTATGGAACAAGTTATTTTTACTATTCTATTGCTAGAAAGACCCTCTAAGAAGGGCATCGAGACTGGTGTCGTTTTTTGATTGTATCGTGTCATTATCACACTTTTATCATTGTGTAGTATGTTTGATGGCTAGAGTTATTTTTCATCTAGTTTGTAATTCCTTACGTCTATTAGTGAGCTATTGTCTTAGGTGTGAGACTAAAATGTTGGAGGATATTATGTTGCACCTAAGGGAGGTTATTAAGCCACTCTTTTTCGTTAAAATCTTTTACAAAAATGTTATTTGAAAATGATATTAATACCTAACCTTGTACTCTATTTTTTTGGTGATATACTTGTTAAGCAACCATGTCTCTGAAAAGGGTTGTACTATTACCAAATTGGAGTAGTTCATAAATCAAGTCAAGCCTATTAATCTCTTTTTGAGTCCCTAAGTATATAATTTTCTAAGTTGAAGTTGAGTCAAGATCTTCAAGTCTATTATGAGTTCTGTAGGCCTAAATGATCGTATAAAGTTTAATAAAGTCACGAGGAGATCTTTTCAGCACCTTAAGATGCTTGTAATCATCTTCAAGTTTAAGTTACCTTTCTAAAGTCGAGTTAAGAGTTTCGATTTATTCTCCAAGCATTTGAGGTTCTACGAGACATTTACATGTTATACGAAAGTGATACAAGATTATGAGAACACGAGTACCAACGGACCAAGATTGGCAACACGATTATGGTAATATATATGCATTATAAATCAATGACATGACATGCTATCAATTCTACTACTGTACTATAATTGGGAGGTATGAAGCTTATTGCCTATTTGTACGTATGAGATAGAGTTGACCACAAGTTGATGAATATGACGTTGGTTAGCTACCAAAAGGCACCACCATTGCTAGTATTTGGTAAGGTATGTCATGCATTTGCATTTATATATATGTATTCATGATATGCGATTACTCGAGCATACCATTGCATGTTTTATTACTATGTGGTCAGATGTCATCCACGAAGGCTATAAGAGTTTCAGTTGGTGGTACTTCTATTGCCTTTTTACTGCAACTATTTATTATTTTACTTTCCGCCTTTCATAACAATACATTTTCATTTGTACTGATGTCTCATTGCCCGAGGACGCTGCATTCGTGCTGCATGTTCAAAAAGAGGTCTTGATCGGCCTTTGCAAAAGAAGTGATAACTCAGATGAGGAGTGGTAAACTCCAATCTTCCTAGAGCAGTTGGTTGTGTGTAGGTTTTGCGTATTTTCATTTTATGTATAATTATTGGTATAGTTGTGGCCTTTTACCAACCAATTGAGTTGTAGTATTCTTAGAGACTTGTGGACATACCTTGTTGGGTCGTCTCACCTTCTATTTATAACCTTGTTGAATTATTGTATATATGATTTCAATTGCAGCCTTATTGGCTTGCTAGTTCTTTATCAGTTATGTTGGTCTTGGCGGTCCTTTTATTGTGTCATTAATATTGTTGTGACCTCGTCGGTCTAGTTATCTTGTTTCAGTAATTAATTGTGATGATGTTGTTGGGTCCCGTTATACTTGTTCTATTATGTTTCAATGGCTAGCTCGGTCGAATAAGGTACCGGGTCTTAGTTGTGCCTCCCCTAGTTTGGGGCGTGACAATGTGGTAAGTTAATTATTTTTAAAAAAATATAGCTTTATTAATAGTTCAACATAAATATATTGTAAACTAAAAAGGTAGTTGATTATAGCTATTAGAATAATCATATATATATATATATATATATAAATAAGAGAACCTTAGGCCCGCCTACATGGCGCCACCACAAACCAGAATTCCCTTTTAATTTATTTATTTACAAAATTAGCCTTCCCTTTCATGAAAAGTTATGATTTTTATGAAAAGTTGCGACATTAATGAAAAGTTGTGACTTTAATGAAGAGTTGTGACTTTTACGAAAAGTTGTGACTTTTATGAAAAGTTGCGACTTTAATGAAGAGTTGCGACTTTTATGAAAAGTTATGACTTTTATGAAAGGTTGTGACCTTTCCGAAGGGTTGCAACTTTTCCAAATAGTTGTAACATTTTTGATAAGGCACAATAAACATTTGTTCACGCTACCCTTTGTTGTCTATAAATAGAAGGATTTCATCTCATTTTAACACAACAAAAATTCTGAACCTCCTCCTCCTCCTCTTCTTCTTCTTCTTCCCAATTAAATATTTGTATACTTTGCTCATGTCGAGTGGTTCACTGACACTATTGCTTATGTTATAGATTCTGGTATGTATTTTTACAATCATTAATTTATAATTTATGTTTATGTTATTAAGGCTAAATGATAAGATGTAATCATTTTCAGTTTTCTTTACATTATTAATGTTTGTTACTACTTCATCTTGTTTGTAAGATAATATAGTGTTTTACTTTTGATGCCTGATAGGTTTTAAGTACGATTTTATAAATTCCGTGATATTAAATTCCCACGCGTGGCGCGGGTAATTTTACTAGTATTACAATAAATAAATTTGTGTACTAAAACATTAAGTTAAATATAATCATATAAATAGTAATAGTGTACTACTAAAAATAATTTTAAAAATAAATAAATTAAAAGTGAATAATAAATTTTATAAATTGTTCTTAATTTAAAAATTATGGCATTTAAAAATATACGTGCAACACACGAGTACAAGTATAATATTGAGGAGAGAGAAGAAAATTACTCCCTCTGTCTCATATTAGATGGACACCTTTTCATTTTACACAGTAATTAAGAAATCATTAATAAATTGATCAACTTTCCTACTTTGCTTTTGTTCATATTAATTAGCCTCTTGAAAAAAGAAATTCTTGGGGTCTTCAAAGTTTATTAAAAATTCCAAAGGCCATTGTAAGGGTAAAATGGAAAAAATTTAATTAATATTATCCTAATTTAGTAAGTGCTAAAGTAATATGGGACAAATATTATTAGTAAGATGTCCATCTAATATGGATAGAGGAAGTATTTTTCAGACAGTAAAATAGAGAGTTTGGTTGGAGTTGGTTGTCTCCAAATATAGAAATCTCTATATTTGGAGAATTAAATAAAGAATAGAGTTGGAGAGGTCTTAAAATGACGTTTTGATTCTATGGATGTACACCTCCCACCCCCACCTCCAACCCCAACAAAAAAATTAGGGTGAAAATCATTTTCATCCCTAACTTTGCTTTAAAAATCAAACTCCTCCCCTCAACTTTGAACAATCATCAAACTTAACTATATAAATATATTTCGATGTAAAAATATAAAATAATTAATTTAATTGAGGTCTAATTTTTAAAAAATGTATTTTTTTTTAAATTTAAACTATTTTAAACTATAATTTATGTATTACTGCATTAATGTCAATCAGAACTTGTTTATTTATATAGACAATAGAGAATTTTCTGGAGGTTTATATTACTTTACCCTCATACTAAAAATAGTTGTTTTGCGTTACTTGTCCAATTAATGAAATCAAAAGAATTTTCAAATACTTTTTTTTATTTCTACTCTTAATATTAAATAACTGCATAAAATAGTAATAGTCAAATTTAAAGTTTCAAAACATCTATATATATATATATATAAAAATCTAAATCTAGACTCGCTGATGTAGCATGCCTCTAAGAGCTAGAAAAATATTTATCTTTTTTTGTGGTTTTTTTTTTTTACCATTTTTCAAATTTTAAAATACAAAAAAAAAAAATCACTTAAATATTGAAGATAGTCATAATTAAAGTCATTCAATTATAATTACTCTAATGTACATTATCTATCTTTTCATATTCGTATGTTACTAATTATTTTACTAACTATAAATACTAAAGCAAATGTCTTGCACTGCACAACATTCTGTCTTTTTCATTCATAATTTCCTTTCAATTTTTCTTCTTTTTATTTTGCTTCTTTTCATTTGAAACTCTTTTTCCAATAAGTTTCTTTCTTCTTTTTTCCTTTTTTTAATTGTTTTTTTATTTTAGCATTAACAGTGTTGTCTCCACAATTATTATCTTTGTATGTAATTTTCATGCCTAATTTTTATTTGTTCGAATATGGGAGAGAGCAACATATATATGACCTTATTTGTGAAAGGAACTCGTCAGGATCAAGCTTGAAGAATATCAATCATTACGTATAACAAACTTTATCTACATGTATTTTTCTGTTGCAAGCTTGTATATAGTTGTGTGAATTCAAATGTAACAAATTTTATTTTTCAAAGGTAAATGCCCTGTTTTAAATTTAAGAAATAAAATA
This sequence comes from Solanum gracilifrons, assembly GCA_029582605.1. Taxonomy (NCBI): domain Eukaryota; kingdom Viridiplantae; phylum Streptophyta; class Magnoliopsida; order Solanales; family Solanaceae; genus Solanum; species Solanum gracilifrons. The sequence goes on from JAJOOH010008213.1 coordinate 19,313, forward strand.
TTAATTTTACTTCAAATTATTATTATTATTCACAAACAAAACCTCTCCTTATACGATTTCTAAATGCTCCCAAAATAAGTAACATACTAAAAAAACATAATTATTTCTTTCATCCCAAAACAAATGATATATGAATAAAAATAAAATCTTAAAGAATATTCTTGAAGCTCCTAACACTTCCTATAAAATTTTTAGTTTTGACAAAGTTTTCTTCTCTTTGACAAGAGAGATTTCTTTAATATAAGAACTCTTTGTGTAGTATAAATCGGTTGATTTTCTTTATCTTTTTTGTTGAATTTATAGAGACCTAATGGACTTATCATAATGATAGAAGAAATTGATTTTTGAAACATGATTTTGGGGATTCTGAATAAAATAATCAAAAAGGAAAGGAGAATTGAATTAATTACCCAAAAAAGAATATAATTAGTAAAACATATTTTATTTTAACTAGGATAGTCATTCTAACAATAATATAATAAGAAAATACGGAGAAAAATCAAAAGGGGAGAAAAATGTTATTAGGTTTTATAGTATTTTTTTTTACAAATATCCAAATTTATTTTAAAATCGAAGTTATGAATGCATAATTTAATTAAGATAAATTAGATTATAAATCCTTTTGAAACTGAAAAAATATTTGGATGAATTAAAATTTTAGAATAGTGTAACTAGGGTTACTTGAGCCACAACAAATAAATCAAAATTATACTTATTGAACAAGGAAGAGGATGTATTAATATTTGATGCTTTTAGCTTTTAAAATATGAAATATATTTATAAAGTTGGAAATAATAAGTAATACCTCTCAAATACTCAAAATTTATTTTAAAATTGGAGTTATATATGCATAATTTAATTAAGATAAATTAAATTATAGATCCTTTTGAAACTTAAAAAAAAAAAGATTTGGATAAATTAAAATTTTAGAATAGTGTAACTAGGGTTACTTGAGACCCAACAAATAAATCAAAAATATACTTATTGAACAAGGAAGGGGATGGTATTACTTATTAATGTTTGATGATTTTAGCTTTTAAAATATGAGAGATATTTAGAAAGTTGAGAAATAACAAGGGAAATTAATAATAAGTAACACTTCTCTTTCATCAAGAATTTTATCCTCCTTTTTTATTTTATTTTTTAAAAAAAGTCATATTTCTCATAATTAACACTTCTTCATCTTCATTATTTTCACTCTTAATTAGTAATAGCCATAACTCACATTAAATTATCATAGTTATTAAAAAAGTTACATACATAATCATTTAATTTTAACAATAAGAATGTGTATGCAATTTATATTAAGGTGACACTAATAAAAACTTACACTAACAATTAATATGTTAACTCTGAAAACAGAAAGGAAAACACAACAAGATGAAGAAAAGAAGAACAAACAAAAAGTGAAAATATATTTATTTTTTACTTCATATAACACACACACGTCTATCTATATATATATGTCTAATGGTTCAAAAAAATATAACCATATTGTTATTTATGTACTTTTAGTATACTAAGATAATGAACTCGATTGACACATCATTTACCATTTGAGAAGATTTATTAACAAGTGATAAAAGTTTGAGAAGTTGTTATCATTTATAAATTTTTAATATTTTCGACTTATCTAAAATACCTATAATTTTTTGTCCATTCCACTAAGTCAAATTTGAATATTATTGTAAGCCACATTTTATATGAAAGCTAACATATTAAAAATTTATTGAACATAATTTTGATTGTTGAATGAAAATCAAATCAAATAGGAACATTTTTTAAAATATAGTTTATAACATTTAAAGTTTTTTTTTAAAAAAAAACTATAATTATAAATTGACTTTTCAATTAATAACAAATTTATAAAATGCAATTCACATCGCGCGAAGCGCGGACAAGTTTACTAGTATATATATAAAGCTAAAACATAAAATCGATGATGTGACGCTTTCTAAGGCCTCAAATCTTATTTGTCTTTTTTGTAATTTTTTGAAATTTTTTCTCATTTTAAAATACAAAAAAAATTATGGCTTTATATTTAATTATTTCCTCATTAAAAAAATAATATAAAACTAACATTTATGACCACTAAAAGTAATTGTTTGCTTGCCATTAACTATTGAAAAAAAACAAACAACAACTCACCATTAATGTTGCCCAAAATTTTCTACCGAAAAAAGAAACTCTTTCTCCTTCCCTATTAATAGGTATTGATGTTATATTAGTATTAAATAGTATACATTAGTGTTGCACGATTTTTTTGCCCAAAAAAACTGATTTCAATCCCCTTCTCCTTTCCACTAATTAATATTTATTAAAAAATATTAAATGTTGCACCTCTACAAATTCTGGGGTCTCAATAAAATGGTAGTATAAATTTAGGAACAAAGCTCTAACAACCCTATATGCTAGGTGAAAAACTCATGATTCAATATTTCATCAGATCGTGTAATTCTAATTATTATTTTTATTGGATAATTGTATCAACAAACTTATTAGTGGTTATACATGGTTCTGGGTGATACTATAATCTCTTCTTAAGATTTTCTTATGCATGGACGTTTATTATTATGATTCTAAGCAATATATCTTTTCGTTGATTGTTAAGTACAATTTTTGTTGAGTTTGTTCCATCATTTGCAGAAAGTGAAAAGAAAAATGTATCAACAAGCTACAATAACTATTCAAATGGACTTCTTATCAAACTACTTATTATGAGTATCTCAAATATATCTTTTTGATTATGCTTGAAGATATAATTATTTAAATATTTATAAGATGCAATTTTACTTAATACATTTCGTATATGTGTTTTGTTTCTTTTAATTTGTTGGTTTAACTTTCTTTTTTGTTCATTATTTTATGTAAGATTTTTTTTCTTTGTGTGTTTTCGTACATGATTATGAAAATAATAAATTGTTCATAAATAAGAACGTTGAAAGAAAACTGATCTCTCATCAACGTATAAACTTTAGTTTATTACTGCTTTCATTGATATTATTTCTCAAAACATTTAGATATCCGAAGGCTTGATCTTAATTAGTTTTAAAAAATAATGCGAATAAAATTATATTTTCTTATGCACGAAATTGATTGGCTGAGAAATGAAATCAAACTTAATTTTGACATATTTAAAGTTTCAAATTTATTTCAAATTAAAAAGAGTGAATTACGTTCAACTAGCTATTTTTACTCACCGTTAACTACCTCTTATTGTATTCAAATCTCATTAATGTGTTAGTACCTATCATTTTAATTCAAAATTTTAACATCGATTAAATAATTACTCAATTGATTAAGGGAAGATAATTACTATAAAAGATGAAAGACGTTAGATTTCAAATAGGTAATAGAATATTAAAGTAGAAAAAAGTATTAAAATTTTATTATTAAAAAATAAAGCACAATCTTTGACTAACAACAAGAATTAGGGAAACAAGAAAATAATGAAATTAATAAATAAATATAGAAAGGATCGAAAGAAAATGGTCCAGAAAAATAAAAAGAGGAAGTAGAATAAGAGAGGGAAAGAAACGGAGATAATCACGAAGTAAAGAATGAAAACTCAAGGGAAAGTAACCTATTTTCTAAACTAGAGCTTATTATTTAGGATATGTACAAATGAGGGGGAGATTAGATACGAGAATAGAAAAAAAAAATTGAAAAAATTAATAATTAAAAAACGATATTAAAATACAATTCATTTCTACTTATATCTACCTTTATTTTTCATTTCATGCTTTACTTTATTTTATTAGAAGAAATTTTTTAATGTATATTATTGATTTTGTAAGGATATATATGGATGTATGTTATTATTTCGATTAAATTTTAGTAAGTTTATTTCAAAATTTATAAATAGTTTTTATGGCCGCGCGAAGCGCGAAAATGTTCACTAGTTATTAATAATGTCAGTTTAGTAAAATACATCCTTAAATAAAATTTTTAGGGGCATCATATCAGAAAGGGATCAAGTAATATGAAACACATGAAGTAAAGAGCGGAGAAAGATAAAAATATACACACACTTAATGCATATTATATTGAAACAACAATCATAAATATAATATTAAATTTTGTGACAAATTCATAAAAATATTATTCTTACTTGTAATGTTAATAACTTAAAAAAAGATTACAAATACCTAGGTTAAAAAATAAATTATATGTAATATAAAAAAGTATTACATATAAGTGGTATAATAAGGGTAAAAATGGATAATGCATAGAATAAAGGAAGAGAGTTGATGATTATTCAAAGTTGAGGGGAGAACGTGATTTTTAAAGTGAAGTTGAAAATCATTTTCACCCAAAAAAGAATAATCTTCTCTTTTGCCTCAATTATTGACTCTTCTGGTTGGGCGAAAAGAGATAAGACAACAAGCAAAAGAGAGAGAGAGAAATATCATTCTTGTTTGCAAATAACTCTTTTGCATTCAACAGATAAAGTAAAATTCCTGCTGAAGATAGAATCATTTTATCTTCTCAAAATCATTTTGTGTTTCCTTGTTTAGCTTTGCAGATTTCAGAAATGGATATTGGGTTAGCAGTTGGTGGTGCATTTCTGTCTTCAGCTTTGAACGTTCTCTTTGATAGGCTTGCTCCTAAGGGTGATCTGCTCAAGATGTTTCAGAAGCATACGAATGACTTTGCTTGGTCTTCAAGCTGTGCTAAGTGATGCAGAGAATAAGCAGGCATCAAATCAATCTGTGAGCCAGTGGCTTGATGAGCTTCGAGATGCTATGGATTCTGCAGAAAACTTGATGGAAGAAATCAATTCTGAAGCTTTGAGGCTTAAGGTGGAAGGTCAGCAACAAAATCTTGCAGAAGTAAGTGACCTAAACCTGTGCTTGAGTGATGATTTCTTTCTAAATATAAAGGAGAAGTTGGAAGACACTATTGAAACATTGAAGGATTTGCAAGAGCAAATTGGTCTCCTTGGCTTGAAGGAGCATTTTGGTTCGATTAAACAAGAAACTAGAACACCTTCAACTTCTTTGGTTGATGATTCAGATATTTTTGGAAGGCAGACTGATATAGAGGAATTGATTGACCGTTTATTGTCTGGAGATGCAAATGGGAAAAAGCTGACTGTAGTTTCTATTGTTGGAATGGGGGGCGTGGGTAAAACAACACTTGCTAAAGTAGTTTACAATGATGAGAAGGTGAAGGACCATTTTTATTTGAAAGCTTGGTTTTGTGTTTCTGAGGCATATGATGCTTTCAGAATAACAAAAGGGTTACTTCAAGAAATTGGCTCATTTGACTTGAAGGTTGATGACAATCTTAATCAGCTACAAGTCAAATTGAAGGAAAGCTTAAAGGGAAAGAAGTTTCTTATTGTTCTGGATGATGTGTGGAATGACAACTACAACAAGTGGGATGACTTGAGAAATCTTTTGTACAAGGAGATATAGGAAGTAAGATCATTGTGACGACACGTAAAGAGAGTGTTGCCTTGGTGATGGCAAATGAGCAAATTAGCTTGGACAATTTGTCTATTGAAGTCTCTTGGTCTTTATTTAAAAGACATGCCTTTGAAAACATGGACCCTATGGGTCTGGTTGGACTAAAAAAAAAAAAAAAACATGGACCCTATGGGACATCTGGAACTTGAAGAGGTGGGAAAACAAATTGCAGCCAAGTGCAAAGGACTGCCCTTAGCTCTGAAGACGCTTGCTGGCATGTTATGCTCCAAATCAGAGGTTGAGGGGTGGAAACGTAATTTGAGAAGTGAAAAAAGGGAGCTGCCACACAATGACATATTACCAGCGTTGATGTTGAGCTACAATGATCTTCTTGCACATTTAAAGCGATGTTTTTCCTATTGTGCAATATTTCCTAAAGATTATCCATTTAGTAAAGAACAAGTTATTCATCTATGGATTGCAAATGGTCTTATACTGCAGGAAGATAAAATCATTCAAGATTTAGGCAACCAATACTTTCTCGAGTTGAGATCAAGATCATTATTCGGAAGGGTCCCAAATCCTTCTCAAGGGAACATAGAGAAATTCTTAATGCATGACCTTGTCAATGATTTAGCCCAAATTGCATCTTCAAAATTTTGTATCAGATTGGAAGAGAGCCAAGGATCTCATATGTTGGAAAAAGGTCGACACTTATCATATACAATGGAAAGTATCGACTTTGAGAAATTGACACCCCTCTACAAATTGGAGCATCTGAGGACATTGCTTCCAATCAGTTTCCAACATGGTGCTCCACTTAGCAAAAGGGTGCTGCATAACATATTGCCAAGACTAACATCCTTAAGGGCATTATCGTTGTCAAATTATGGGACTGTGGAGTTGCTGGATGCCTTGTTTATCAAATTAAATCTCCTCAGATTTTTGGACCTTTCTCAGACAGCGATTAAAAGGTTGCCGGATTCCATTTGTGCATTGTATAATTTGGAGACACTTCTCCTGTCACATTGTGATCATCTTGAGGAGCTACCATTGCAGATGGAAAAGTTGATCAACTTGCATCATCTTGACATAAGTAACACTTCTTTCTTGGAGATGCCACTACATCTGAGCAAGTTGAAGAGCCTCCGTGTGCTAGTGGGAGCCAAGTTTCTTCTAGGTGGATCGAGCATGGAAGATTTGGGTGAACTGCATAACTTGTATGGATCTCTATCAATTCTAGAGTTGCAAAATGTGGTTGATAGAAAGGATGCTGTGAAGGCAAAGATGAGGGAGAAGAATCATGTTGATAAGTTATCTTTGAAGTGGAGTGAAAGTAGTGCCGACAATTCACAAACTGAAAGAGACATACTTGATGAGCTACGCCCACACACAAACATAAAACAACTCCAAATCACCGGATATAGAGGGACAAAATTTCCAAATTGGCTAGCTGATCATTCGTTTCTTAAGCTAGTTGAATTGTCTCTTAGCAAATGCAGGGACTGTGATTCCTTGCCAGCACTAGGACAACTCCCTTCTTTGAAATTCCTTTCCATTAGAGAGATGCATCAAATAACAAAGGTCACGGAAGAATTCTATGGCAGTTCATCCTCCAAAAAGCCTTTTTACTCTCTTGAGAAGCTTGAATTTGCAAATATGCCAGAGTGGAAGCGATGGCATGTACTAGGAAATGGAGAGTTCCCTACACTTGAGAACCTTTCAATTATAAATTTCCCTGAACTCAGTCTGGAGACACCCATCCAACTTTCAAAGTTTCAAGTTATTGGTTCTCCTAAGGTTGGAGTTCTTGAGGGAATGAAGCAGATTGTTGAATTATCTATTATTGGTTGCAATTCTCTTACCTCCTTGCCTTTTAGCATACTGCCCAGTACCTTGAAGAGAATACGGATATCTCGTTGCCAGAAATTGAAATTGGAGGTGCCAGTTGGTTATTATAACATGTTTGTTGAGGATTTGAGACTTGAAGAATGTGATTGTATAGATGATATATCACCCGAGTTGCTCCCAAGAGCACACAAATTGAATGTATCTAATTGCCACAATCTTACTAGGTTTTTGTTTCTTACTTCCACTGAAAGTTTCTATATTGGTAATTGTAAGAATCTTGAAAAACTTTCGGTGGCACTTCCATCTGCGATGATGTCATTGAGTATTGGCTACTGTGAGAAGCTGAAGTGGCTTCCAGATCATATGCAAGAACTCCTTCCATCTCTTAAGGGACTGCATCTTTCTAATTGTCCAGAGATAGAGTCCTTTCCTCAAGGAGGATTGCCCTTCAATTTACAGCAACTTGAGATCATTAATTGCAAGAAACTGGTGAATGGCCGAAAGGAGTGGTGTTTACAGAGACTCCCTCGTCTCAGAGAGTTAGAATTAGTGATCTATCATGACGGCAGTGACGAAGAGATGGAACATTGGGAGTTACCATGCTCTATTCGAAGACTTGAAGTATCCAATCTGAAAACATTAAGCAGCCAAGATCTCAAAAGCCTCACCTCTCTTAAATTTCTATATATTGCTTATTTACCTCAAATCCAGTCACTTCTGGAAGAATGGCGGCTTCCCTTCTCTCTTTCTGAGCTATATTTATATGGCCATCATGAGCTCAATTCACTAGGCCTTTGTTACCTCACTTCGCTTCTACGTCTACGCATCAGCAATTGCTGTAATCTCCAGTCACTTTCCGAATCAGCACTGCCCTCCTCCCTCTCTGAGCTGACCATTAAGTGTTGCCGTAATCTCCAATCACTTTCTGAATCAGCACTGCCCTCCTCCCTCTCTAAGCTGACCATCAAGGATTGCCCTAATCTCCAATCACTTTCTGAATCAGCACTGCCCTCCTCCCTCTCTGAGCTGACCATCAAAAATTGCCCTAATCTCTAATCCCTTCCAGTAAAAGGGGTGCCCTCTTCCCTCTCTGAACTATGGATTTTCCGCTGCCCATTGCTCAGCCCACTGCTAGAATTTCAGAAGGGGGAATACTGGCCAAATATTGCTCAAATTCCCTTCATATTTGTCGATGGGAAACACCTGTAATGTTTAAAACGGATGGTGCTCTGACAAATGTAAGTTATTCTTTTCCCTCAGAAGCTTTTTTCTTTTGCTTACTTCACCTTGCTTTTTTGTTAATTCTTTTCCTTTTTAAAATCTTGTTGAGCAGTGTGGAGTGTCTATTGCTCAAACCACGGCTACTGACCAAAATTTCTCATATTTCCACCATATATGTTGATTGGGAGAACCTGAAATATTTAAAATGGGTGGTGCTCCTACAGATATGTAAGTTATACTATTCCTTAGTATCTTTTGATTTTTGGTTACTTCTATTTTCTTGCCTGTTAAATCTTTTGGACCAGTGTGTAGCATCTATTACCTCTGTGAAGTCGTGGAAATATCTTTAGATCAGGAAAAAACTCCTTATATTTGCATTGAAACATTGTAAAAGAAATCTAATATAGGCAGGAATTGAGATAATTTGCTCCAGAGTTGTCACCAGGATGTTTATCGCCTTTGGATATTCATCACAAAAGCAATTCATATATTCTTGTGACAAATCTCACTCTTCATGACCTATGTTCTCTCTCAAATCTTGCAGACTGGAAGTTTATTTGCCATCATGAAAGTTGTTCCACATTTTTCGTCTCTTCTACAGAGATAAAGGGTCCAAGAAATCCAACCTCATTTTTCATCTCTTCTATATAGATGGCCCAAGAAATGCAACCTCACTTTCTCAATTAGGTAGCCAAGACCTTCACAAGAGTTGCATAAGCTTGAAATTTAAAGAAATTGAAAACGACTTTGAATGCCTACTTTCATTATGTACGCCATGTTACACCATATTGATATCAAATTTGATGCGACTGCATTTTACATCAGTTTTTTTTTGTTTTGGTATTCAAAATCCAGAATATTACATCCATTTTTTGGTTTTAATATTCAGAGAACTTTGGAGATTATGAAGTTTCTTTCAAGTAATGTCCATTACTCAACCTCGAGTGACACCTCACAGCTAGCGGAAAGTCAAGAAAGTATATCCTAGTCGGGATGACTTCAAGGTTAGATAACAAAATAATGATTCACTCGTGTTTTAGTTACCAAGATGCTTATTTTGTAGTAATAGTTTGCACTCTCATAAATCAGCGAAACATATTTCCTTCATTGGCACTCTCATCAGTCATCAGCCAGTGAAATAAAGAAACTGATGGTTTCAAAACTCCAATCACATCCAAGATAAAAAAAGACATCAACAGAGTAGAAGAATTCAACCCCACACCCATTTCAACCCAAGTTTTCGATTCCTGCTTTACCTGATGAGAAGAAGTTTATGGGTGAGAAAGGTCCAAAGGTATATATATATATATATATATTTTCTTCTCTCTTTCTCACTGTAGCGGTTATATTGGTTCTTCCTTGCTTTGCATCACAATGATGTCGGAGTATATCAGTTTTCTACTGTTATTCAGATAAAGTGGGAATTTGCTTCTGATTTGAGCTTTAAATTTATCTTTATTGTATTGTTTTGTAATTTTTCCTTCAAAACCTAAACGTGATTTTTTACAACAACAATACACCCAATCTATACCTGAATTTTTTCTGTTCCGATTGTTTTGCTACTACAGTATTTGTGTCCAGCCTAATTGGTATTGTTCATTTTGTGAAACATCCTATAATTATTTGAAGAGATAATATCTTAGTTGATCACTCAACTATAAATTTTTTTCTCAGAAAATCACTCAACTTTGATTTTAAACACATAGGTCACTCAACTACAATTTTTCTCTCAGGAAGTGACCCAACTTTGATTTTTAACCAAAAAATCACTCAACTATGGAAGTATTACTTACAAAGTCAATCAATCTATTTAATTGATTTTTTCATTATAATTTGCTAATATGAAATTTTTATTTAAAATCAAAATTTTAAGAAAGAAAAAGACATCTATTCAAACCTTTCTAATGATCTGACTAAAAATATTTAAAAGGTAATTACTATGTTAGTTTTAGTTTTTTTAATCTATTTATAATATAAAGCTCTATTTCATTTGTTGAAAGTTGCAGTAGAAAATGTTTTGATGTGAACTGCAAACACTTGAGTTTTCATTTGCCAAATGAGACTTGTTTAATATAAGTTTTCTGAATCTGGTAATACCATTAACAAACAAAGGGCCGATACACCTATAGAGCACCTAAAATCCATAGCCACCTTCCAGGGAAGGTTCTATGTCTTTTAAGCCTCCAACTTGACAAGAAAACTAGTTACATGAAAAAATGCTGAATCAGCCTATAACTTCTACGAGCTTTCTTGGATCCTCTAAACAATGCTAGTCTCTCTGTAAATTCTGTTTTTATCTGCCATCTCACTATTAACAGTGGTGTTTCTATACAGCTTCTAGTTCCTTGCCATCCAAGTGTGGTAAACTATGGCACTCCAAATTGCTGCAAATACTTCCTTATAAAATTGCCTCTAGTTTTTCTGCTTGATCATTTCTAGGACTTGTCTCACCTCACCTGGGTAAACTTGCATACCACCCCATGATAAAATTTCAGCTTTCACTTGTCCCAACCAAGTGCAATGGGAGAAGAGATGCAGTTGAGTCTCCATCACTTGGCTGCGGCACAAACAACATATCTCATTATCAACATGAATGTTCAAATGTAGTATCCGCTCCTTGGTAAGTCGCCTGCCTTGTACTGCTAACCACGTTATCATTCTATGTCTTGGCTGTGCTACAGATGTCCAGATAAGATCAGCTATCCGTAGCCTGTTCAGTTCACCTAGCATTGCATTGTAACTGGTAGGAATTGAATTTTGGCAAGAGTGGGTCAAAGTATACCTCCCTTGTACTTACCCGTTCCTCATATTGTTCTTCAGTGCATTTAGTTTTTTCCAATACAAGTTGTAGTCTAGAGGCGGGGTACGCTCCCACATGGAAACATCATTCCTCGTATAGAGCCCATGGACCCATTTCACTAAAAGTATTATCTTGTTTCTCTGATAACTGCCAGAGAGGTTTGCCAAGTGATGCAACATTCCAGTTGCTACATCCCTTTACATTCAGCCCTCCGAACATTTTTGGACAAGAAATTTTCTCCAAGCCACAAGTAGCACTTTCCTCTTCTCTTCATTACTCCCCCAAATGTAGTTCTTACAAATCTTGTCAACCTCCTTGAGGATACTCTTGGGAAGGATGAACACAGAAACTGTGTATAGAAAACAATACGACAGTCACAACTTGAATTCTAGCGGCATAAGATAGAAGTTTGGAATATCTAGTGTTAATTCGATTAGTGATCTTCATTATCAGCTGTTGGCTATCTACTCTTGTCCACTTCTTGGATGACAATGGAAGCCCAAGATATCTGATTGGAAGCTGTCCCAAAGTGAAACCAGTCATTTCTAACAATTGTCCTTGAGTTCCGTCATCAACTCCAGGTTTATCTACATTGGCCACCAAACCTATAACCTCACTAAAATGAGTTAAAGCTTCCATCACTTTAGTCACAGAGCCGGCATCACCTCTACAGATCATCTGCAAAGATCAAATGAGTCAACTTTAGGTGTTTACACATTGGATGAAAGTGAAAATCAGGTAAGTCGCTCATGCACTTCAGCACTCTCGACAGATACTCCATTACTACAACAAACAAGAGAGGGGACATTGGATCCCCTTGTCTTAAACCTCTCTTGCCAGCAAAAAACCCATGTCCCTCTCCATTGACTTTGATGGTAAAATACGGTGAAGAGACACATGTCTTCACCAATTGTATAAAACTTTTAGGAAACCCATATCCTGTCAGTGCTCCTCAAATTTCCCAGCTTACCACATCGTAGGCCTTTCTTAGGTCTATTTCATCAAGCATCTTGGTGTGGTTTTCCTCCCATAGTGTCACATCAAGTCGTGACGTATCATGATATTGTGTACCATAGACCTTCCTTGGACAAAAGCGGAATGGTTTCCTGCCACTCTAGTGCTAATAGCACCTCTCAATCTAGCACACAAGACTTTGGAATACATTTGTAAATTATATTGCAACACGAAATAGGCCTAAATTGAGGTCAATTTGATGGAATTCTCATCCCACAAAGTGATATGGGACAACTCTAACAGGCACAACTCCCGAGGACATGATATAGCCTAGTTTTCACTATCTTCCTCCGGTGATCCTTCCGACCACCGGGCATCTTTTTCTTTTCCTCCTCTTTTTCTTCCTTTCATCTCTTTTCTTTCTTGCCACTGGGCTCGTTTCTTTTCCATTATGGACGACACGATCTATTTTGCAGTAGGGTTCAAATCATATGACATCACAAGAACATCAGGCACAGCAGGGGAATGGTATGACAGAAAGGAGTAGAAAGTCAATAACGAGGATATCTTTCACTGGCAAGGACATGGAATGGATATCTTCGATTATGCGAGAAGCATCCAAGGCTAAGGGGAACACAGTCAGAAGGTGGAAGAAAAAAGATGATTTCACAGAGATCTACTGCGCAAGGAATTTTAACAAATACGGAAGATACATCAGCCTGATAAATGTTAGAGGTAAAAGAAGGGCAGTCATTATAGTCCCTGAATTATCTTTTAACTCAGGATGGTCAGGTATTGCAGAGAAGATTGGAAGATTCATCCATAGTTACAAGCGTGTGGGGAATCTAGAGACACATAGACTGGTTGATAGTAATATTCCCTATGTGGATATGCTAAAGAGCAGCAAATGGACTAATAAGGGGAGGAAGGACATGCCAAAAAAGATAATAAAGAGGGGGGGGGGGGGGCAG
>JAJOOH010008214.1:0-13937 GCA_029582605.1 Solanum gracilifrons
GGGTTCACACAAGTGTTTCCCAACACAAACTCTCCTACAAAATTACTCTTAATGGAAAGACAAAGAAAGAAAACAATGAAATATTTTCATATGCTTCAAGGTGTGTTTCAACTAATGTCTAAGCTCCCTATTTATAGAGAAAAAAATAGGCTTGTTGATGTCATGGATGATGTCTTTGGAAGATGCAAAATATTCAACATCTCAATGTGAATATATCAACTATGGTGGCTTCCAAATCTTTGACAAATATAGTTGCCAAATCTTGACAAATATGGCTACCAAATTTCCACATTAGTGGCTTCCAAATCCTTCACAAAATAAAGATAAAATAACTTTCTTTCATCAAACAAAAAAGCCACATTACATAAAGTGATAAGTTTTACACTGTCAGTATAGATAAAGATAAATCAAGGAAGTTAAGGAAAGCCAGTAAAATATATTAGAGCACCTAGCTTGAATGTCATTCAGAAAGATAATTTTCAAATCCTTAACCCGGTGTTCTATTTCTGCTTTGGAGCTCCAACTAATACAGGGCCGCGCAGCATAAGGCCATTAAAGAGAAGAGAAGCCCAACCCATGTTTAAAAGGAGCCAGCCCATTTTTGAGGCCCATGAAAATTTCTCTAGATTATACCATACTCAATAGAGGAGATTTTAGTTTTATTTTTTTACCATAGCTTATCTATGAAACTTAAGTTTACAATGCAAGCTATTACATTGAATTTTTTAAGAAAAATAAAAAAAAAGTTTCTAGTTGTTGGCAGTTGTACCCACCATGTTAGAAAGTGTTGCTTAATTGCCTAGCTAATTATCCTTATCGTATTACTAGATTAAAATGATTCAAATCCGAAATATATGATTAAGGGTGAAGTTGTGGAGGCATCTCATTATCTTTTTTCTTACCCCTGAGAAAGAAGTATAGCTCGGGTTCGAAAAGTGTTTAGTAACTTCAGCTCAAATCATATATTAATATTTAAAATTTTCAAATAATCTATCAAAAGCCTATTAAGGTGCGGTTTTTTTCTAAAATCCGGATTTCATAAACTCCAAGTCCTATCTTTACCTCACCTTTCAGAAGTGGAGCCAAAATTTGATTTCTATAAATTTTGAATTTATCGCTTAACTCTCACAACTCGTTCTAATTACCAAATTCATAATTATATATTTAATTAATTTCTTAATATATTAATATATGGAGTCTAAGTGAAAGAAAAAATAAAACAAGATAAAATTACAAACACGAGAAAGAAATTAATCCGCTAGCCAATGGATAAGCTATCGGTTGGCTCGGTATCGGGTTAGGAATTAATGGATGGATATCAGTTGGTGTATTGACTCCAACATTTCATGCTCCCTTCTTTCACTTTCACTCACAATTAGATTGATCTCTCATCAAACCAAACAATTTTCTAGCCCTACTTAAGCTAGTAATTCAGTAATTGTAAATCACAGTGAGACACATATGAACTAAATTTTGAGGGTGCAAGCACATTAGTATTTACTTAATAAATATACTTACGGTAAAAATGTAACTACGATAATTTTTGAAAGAATAACGGTTTACCCTATAAGGAAATTGAGTAATCCGCCCCGCACTGTTAACTATAAAATTTTAAACCGTTGACCAACCGTTAATCCGATAATTCAATATCAATAAGCCAATTTTGTGATTGGCTTATCGGCTATGGTTCGGTTTTGAACCGCCCTAAGTATACCCCTAAAGTTGATTTAGATTTTCAGTTACACACCCGACTTTTGAGATGGTCTTATTATCCCTTGAACTTTTCCACTTTGTATAATAACTATAATGCAATAGGACATATAGTTATGCTAAATGCATGGTTCCAGGTAAAATTGAACCAAGGGTTTCGGATTCGAACCTTGAGAATAAAGAAAATCCTGATAGAGAGTGTTTTGCATTTGAAGAAACAGAACAACATGAGCACCAGAGGTGGATGTAGCCTTTTTCCTGTTTTGTTGTACTAATAAGTGGATCACTTCAGTCAACAGCTCAATAGTTGCTATCCTCTGTGTGTATGAGTTCGGCCATTTCAAGTGTTCCTAATATGGGTTGAAAGCCATTAAGATCAAAGCAATGATCTTTAAAAGAAATAAATGCAGAAACAGAAAATGTTAAGAAATATGAGTTATGTTGCTTCGACTCTCCTAAAATATAATGACACCCGTGTTGGTTCCTTAAAAATTGCATTACTTTTGAAGAGTCTGAATAACATAGCTAATGAGCGGCTGTGTAGATCACTTCAGTCAACTTGAAACAGAAATAGACTTAACTTGAATAACCATTGATACTAAAATACCACACATATAATAATTATGTTGCTATCAAACATATACAAACAACAAACAGAAAATTAAAAAGATAAAAACAGAACCAGAAAAGTTCACTTATTAGTCCACAAAATCAAACAAAGACAAGTTGGCCCTCCCAATCTTCCATTAAGTCCGTCGTCTCTGAGCTCTCTTCTTTGGCCTTCTTCTTTTGTGAGGCATGAGTCCATCGAAAAATTCCACAAACCATTTTGGCTTACGATATTTAAACATGAGACTCCACATGACAGTTCCAACAACTAGTCCAAAACTGTAGCCTATGACTACTGATTCCCACGTAAATCCACTAAAAAAATATGACTCGCCTTCTTCTTTGGACTCCAATTGTTGAGGAACATGCAATGAATCACTCGTTCCACATTGCTTTGATAAAGAAGGACCACATAAATCAAAGTTGCGACCATACGAGTCATTTTCAAATGTGTTGAATTGTGAACCGTGAGGAATTGGTCCGACGAGATGATTTTGAGAGACGTTTAAGAAGGCCAAAAAGTTCATTCTTGTCAATTCCTGTGGAATCTTTCCAGTGAGCCGATTCCAAGAGAGATCCAAAGCTTCAAGCATACTCAATTGTCCTAGTTTCATTGGAATATCACCACTGAGATTGTCATGAGATAAATTGAGTAGCCAAAGTGATCTGAGATCCTTTAGTGTTTTCGGAATGACACCTTCAAAATGGTTGCTTGAGAGATCTATGGTTGTCGTAATTGTGATGATTCTTTGTAGCTCAATATCCTTTCCTTTGATTACCAAACTCACTGAATCCTCATACGATCTGACAAATAACGCATTCAATTGTAGTTGAAGTTTTGACTTTGAGCATGGATAGTAACAAAAATATCCAAATTTTTGATCAATTTAAATGATATAATTCTTTTTAAATGATATAATTCATTCCATTAAGTAGCACTCATCGGTGAATACCTAAAACAAATTATAAAATTTTCATATAATATATTAAATTAAAACGAAAAGGAAACTTGTGCATGAATATTTTTGTGCTCACGTAGTTTAAGAAAAGATTGAAAAAAATTCATTATGTTATCAATATATATAACTTAGTTCCTATATAAAGAGAGGATAAAATTTAAAATTGGAAGTTAAAACAAATATATCAAATAATGAGTGAAAAGATTATGAGAATTTATGAACTTCTTGATAAAAAATATTCTCAAACAAATAATAATAAAAATTATACAATAACAATAAATTATATTCATATATAATAAAATTAATAATAATAATAATCTAAACAAATTTGGGGCCTTCAAATTTTTGAGGCCTAAGGCAATGGCCTCACTGGCCAAGCCTTAGAGCCGCCCCTGGGAACATGCAATCGGTCTGATAAGAACATTGAGAGAAAGTTTTTAGTCTGCCAGGAAGTGTAGTCTTGTCAATGAGTCAATTCCAGAGAGCGTTTTGCCCAATATCAAAAAAATTCCCTCATTCATAATCAAGCAGTATAAATTAGTTGTTGGATTGCGTGAGACATAACACTCGTCATGAAGTATAAATATATGTAAAAATCTACCAAAATCAAAATCGCGGAAGTTGAAACTGAGTTAGAGAACATTTTAAGAATGTTTTATGACTAGAAAGATGAAGTACCACCAATTATTAGCCCCTTCTGTAGTTTTGAGTATTCTTCTACATCAATTTTCACAAATACAACACACATATAATTGTGTTTCTAACATATACAAACAACAAATCGAAAATTAAAAAAAGACAAAAACAGAACAGTTCACTAATTAGTTCACAAAATCAAACAAAGACAATTTAGCCCTCTCAATCTTCCATTAAATCCTTCGTCTCTGAGCTCTCTTCTTTGGCCTTCTTCTTTTGTGAGGCATGAGTCCATCAAAAAATTCCACAAACCATTTTGGCTTACGATATTTAAACATGAGACTCCACATGACAGTTCCAACAACTAGTCCAAAACTGTAGCCTATGACTACTGATTCCCAAGTAAATCCACTAAAAAAATATGACTCGCCTTCTTCTTCGGACTCCAATTGTTGAGGAACATGCGATGAATCACTAGTTTCACATTGCTTTGATAAAGGAGGACCACATAAATCAAGGTTGCCACAATACGAGTCATTTTCAAATGTGTTGAATTGTGGACCTTGAGGAATTGGTCCGACGAGATGATTTTGAGAGAGGTTTAAGACGGCCAGAAAGTTCATTCTTGTCAATTCCTACGGAATCTTTCCAGTGAGCCAATTCCAGGAGAGATCTAAAGCTTCAAGCGTATTCAATTGCCCCAATTCCATCGGTATATGACCTAGGAGATTGTTATGGGATAAATTGAGTAGCCAAAGTGAGCTGAGATCCTTTAGTGTTTTCGGAATGACACCTTCAAAATGGTTGTTTGAGAGATCTATGGTTGTCATAATTGTGCTGATTCTTTGTAGCTCAATATCCTGCCCTTTGATTACCAAACTCACTGAATCCTCATACGATCTGACAAATGGCAAATTCGACATAGATTCCATGTACTTGATATTTCCTGTGTCTTTGCCATCTAATTTTATCATTGCCTTGAAGTTTCCAAAAACTTTTGCAGGAAGTGAGCCACTGAAATCATTACAAGAAAGATCAAAAATTCGCAACTTGGGAAAGCAAAACTTAGTCTGACACGTACTTATAGGTCCATGGAACTTGTTCGACTTTAATATAAGGACCTGCAGCTCTTGAAGAGTTCCGAGCCAAGCTAGAAACGTGTCATTTATAGCATTGTTTCCCACATCAAGGACTTGTAGACCATTACAATTGAGCAATGATACAGGAACAGGTCCTTCAAATCGATTGCCATTTACGACAATGGTACTCAATGAAGTGCTCTGTGCACATAATGGGGGAAGACTCCCTGTGAAATTGTTCCTTCTTAAGTCAAACACCCTTAGATTAGGCATGCTTCCCAAGCAATGTGGAACTGAGTCACTGAAGTAGTTGTGTGATAAATCTAATAAGATAAGTTTCCTCATGTTACAAATGGATAAAGCTAGTGGACCCTGAAGGTAGTTAAATTTCAGATCAAGATACTGTAGGTTATGGTAACGAAATTGTGGTAGGTGGCCTGTCAATGAATTATGAGAAAGGTTTAGGAACTGCAATGAGTCCCACCTCATGCCGCTAAACCAGTCAGGAATTTGACCACGAATCTTATTGTTAGAAATATCCAAGTAGACAAGTGTCTTTACATTTCTCAAGAAGTGTGGAAAATCCTTCAGTTGACAAGATGATAAGAATAAAGATGATAGGCTAAGAAAGGTGATATTCATTCCCTCATCAATGGTGATGTTATTTGATGAAATTCCAAGGGTTTCAAGGTTTGTGAGATTCACAAGTGATAGAGGAAAAGAACCACTGAGTTGATTATTGATTAAATACAGTTGTTTTAATGTTGGGTTTGTTTTGATCACTTCATCGGCTAGTCCTCTTAATCGGTTATGTTGGAGCGACACTGAAGATAGCAAAGGCAGGCTAAACACCCAAGATGGTATGGTACCATTCAGTGAGTTGTATGACAAATTCAGTTCGGTTAGCTTTTGAAGCATGCTTTGGTTGCTAGGCAGTGGGCCAGATAGGGAATTACTCGACAATCCTAAGTATTCAAGATGTGTCAAACTTAAAATTGAAGCGGGAAACGAACCGATGAAGCTGTTATAAGAAAGATGTAAAGTACGTAGCTCTTGGAGGTTTGAGAAAACATCAGGAATTTCACCTGAAAAGGAGTTAATTGAAAGATCCAAACGTGTGAGGTGCTTCAATTTAGAGATTGTGGAAGGAATATGGCCAGTAAAATGATTATGATATAAAATCAACTCCCTAATTTGTGTTAGGTTGCTAATGGAATCAGGAATGGAACCAGAGAATTGGCATCCTGCAAGGTTCAAGATATTCAAGGAACTGAAGGTGCCAATTGAATCAGGCACCTCACCAGAGATGCCTGTGGATGAAATATCCAACTCCATTAACAGAGTGTTGCTCCAGTGGATCTTTGGAAAAACTCCTTTGACAAGATCATTCCCACTCAATTTGAGTATTTCCAAGTTTGGCAGAAGGAAAAAGTTCTCTGTGAGAACACCTCGCAGATTAGTATAACCAAGATCCAGGTACCTTAAGGAAGAAGAAATATTCACAGGTATCTGAGATGAGATGTTGACTTCAAAGAGAGAAAGTAGCTCCAGATTTGTCAAGTTCTGAAACATTGCTTCAAATGTTCTCTCATCAAGTTGTAATCTTTCATAACTATAAGAAAGATCAAGTGAAACCAAATTGGAAAGGTATGAAATTTCTGTTGGGATTTTCCCTTGAAAGCCATAGAGTTTTAGATGCCTCAAATTCCTCAATCGGCCAATGCCATTTGGGATTGAAGAAGGATAAAAGAAATTGTTAACAAGGTTTAGTGTGTGGAGATGATGAAGCTGGAAGAGGCTGCTATTGGGATGAATACTTACAGGTATCGGTGATGAGATGTTGCCAAGAAAGAGAGCTAGTACCTCCAGATTTGTAAAGTTGTGAAGCATTGTTTCAAATGTTCTCTCATCAAGTTGTAATCCATAAGAAGAAGAAAGATCAAGTGAAACCAAATTGGAAAGGAATGAGATTTCTGTTGGGATTTACCCACTAAAGAAAGAATTAGAAAGGTTGAGATGCCTCAAATTTCTCCATCGGCCAATGTTATGTGAGATTGAAGAAGTTGAAAAGTTATTGTAAGCAAGGTTTACTGTTTGGAGATGATGAAGTTGGAAGAGGCTGCTATTGGGATGAATACTTCCACGAAGCTGACTGCAGCTAAGGTCTAACCCGATAACATGTCCGTTTAATAAGTCACAAGTGACTCCATCCCAACTGCAGCAATCCCTACTCTCATTCCAAGACTTAGTTTTTGGGAAAGAAGTATCACACTTAAGAGTAGAGTAATCAGATATTTGAAAGGATTGCTTAAACTGAAGCAAAGAGGAAGCTTCAGTGGGAGAGCAAAGATGATGATCAAAGGATGAAGAAAAGCATCCACTTATTAAAAACACAAAACATAGAAATGAATAAAAGAAAAACAGACTCATGACCATTTTTTGTTTGTTTGTTTTCAGGATGGATGTGTTCTTCTTACAAATCAGTCAGTATTATCCACACATATATATATACTAGTTTCTAAGTGTCCTATGTAAATTGAATACCTATAACATACTGATTAATGTAATCTTACGAGTAAAGTTTCAAGAAGGTAGGATATACACAGACCTTTATGAAGGAAGAATACAAACAACAAAAAATTTCAATGAAAAAATATAATATAAAGTTAGAATAACCAAATCTTACTCAGGGCACGTCTACCTAAGCATCACGCATCGCGTAAAAAAAAATCAAATCTTACTCAAAACATTAAGAAGATTAAACAATGGTATTAAAAATCAACTTGTTGCTCATATTTTGTAGTGTTCCACAATACTTTTTAGAGTACGGAGAAGACTTAACAAAATAATACTCTTTATGTACTAATTTTCTCTAGATGTTGAGTTCATTTCGAGGTCATTAACTATCGTTGCAGTGTGTGTTAGGCAAGATGATGTGAAGTTGGTCCCATTATGTGGAATTTTTTTTTGCAGAACTTCTAAGAAATTTCCAATGAGAGAAACTATTTCTTGACCAAGTCAAGTGAGGAAAAAAATGAACAATAATACCGTGTGGAATTTTTTTATTTTTTTTTTATTTGCTTTTTATTCAAAATTTTGTTTGATATGTGTCTTAATTTCCTGCATAACTAGAAATTTTATGAGAAATTTCCGATTAGTTGTCTCTTGTGTTGTTTTCCAAGACTTTTCACATTTAGTTAATGAGGGAAACTCCATCTATATGATACAGTTCAAACATGAAGAGATGGAGAATAACCAAAGTAGTAGAGAGGCTGTTTTCGTAGACCCTCGACTCAAGATAAAGGTGTAGTGATCGACACTACATCACAAAAGTTGTTTTTGTGGTAGAATTGTAGTGAACTGTATCCTATTCAACTTATATTGTTATTATTGCAAGGCACATTAAGGAAAAGGGCATGATATATCCCTCAACTTTGTCACTTTAGAGTTAATATATCCGTTGTTACAAAAGTGGCTTCACATATACCCCTACTTGTACAAAAATTACTTTTTTTATTTTTTTTATTTTTAAGAAAATCCTGTTGTGGTATAATTAATTTTTTCACACATAAATTATTTTCTCTTTCATCTTTATTGCAAAAAGTGTGAATAGAAAAAGAGAATGAAACATATCCAGACAAATAAAATGGGGTATTTGCCCCCACATCTACCACTAACTAATTTGTGATTGCAAAAAAGTTGTGTTAAGTCATTTTCCAGAAAGACTCAAGTCTTCAAATCTTGTTTGATAGTACCAATTAATTATATATACAATATTCATTTTGTCCAACTTTGGCATAAAGGGAGAAAAAATAATACAACCTTGCCACCACTAACTACACAACTTGTGCTCCATGGATGAGTACTACTCACTTCTAACAACTTGTTACTTCATATTTTGTAGTGTTCCACAAGACTTTTTAGAGGACGGAGAAGACTTAAAACAAAATAATACCCCCTATGTCCTCATTTTCTCTAGATGTTGTTGTTCATTTCGAGGTCATTAACTATTTTTGCATTGTGTGTTACGCAAGATGATGTGAAATTGGTCCCGTACGTAACACTAACTGTAGAAAATAGTCTAGATCTTGTAATGTCTAGAACCATCCCCACGTAAGTATAAATAGGGGTGGCCTTAGTCATTTGTACACAACTCAAGAACAACCCAAATAAAAGAGTTTCTTCCATAAACAAGTTCTCCTTTCTAGCTTCCTCTTCTTTAGTTGAATCTTCCGATCTTTTATAGTTAATGATTTTGGGCTAGCAGATTATACTTTTCTTTTGCTATTCTCTACAGTTCCGTAAAGATAACTACCACTAAGGTTTAGACTGATAAATAACCCATGAACAACATGAGCCCCAGAGGTGGATGCAGCCTTTTCCTGTTGTGTTGTACTAAGTCAATAGCTCAAAAAAACATTGGATTATACAAAGCGTTCCTAAAGCTATTATGAGAAATTTCCGAGTTGGTGTTTGATTAGTTGTCTCTTGTGCTGTTTTCAAACTTGTTAGGTACACATGAGTTTTCACATTAAGTTAATGAGGGAAACTCCTTTATTCTTCATAGGACCGTCTCGTATTTAATTAAGCAACAAAGAAAAAAGGGGTACTTTACTGCAACTATCAGACGATGACTTCTAAGTCTTTAAGCAAATTTCCGCAAAGACTAACCAGAGTCAGTTTTTACATTATCTAGATGAAGCTTAATCTAGATAATAGATACAAAAATTTTAATACACAAAGGCCTCTTCGAAAAGCAGGTTATATTATGCAAGATTTATATACTACTACTTATTCAGAAGTGAAAAATGTAATTTGCAGGACAGGCTATTGATGATCTGATTCACAACTTAAAGTTCATATAGCATCACTGTCAAGTCGAACTTCATGATATGCTTGAAGTGTGATTCATCAATTACTAGTGTATTTCTTTTGTGAAATTTCCGCAGCTGTATTTATCTTGCGCTCTACCAGATATCGACCTAAGAGATACTAGACCGGATACGAGAGGAAGGGATATTGCTATTGATGGACCGGTGCTACCTCTGGATCTAAGAATCATGAAAGACGTTGAAATGTGTACTTGGAATTAAAAATCTAAGAATCATGAAAGACGTTGAAATGTGTACTTGGAATTAAATCACATTGAAATAAAAAGACAGAAAGGAAAAAAAGGAAAGAAGCAAGCACGTCCCAATCATAGAATAATTCAAACAGTATCAGTTGGAAATTAACTGAAACAGAATAACTTAACTTGAAAAAAACATCAATGCTAAATAACACATACAATTATATTGCTACAAACAACAAACAGAAAATTAAAAAGAGAAAAAACAGAAAAGTTCACTCTTTCAATTTATCCATCAAGTCCGTCGTCTCCAAGCTCTCTTCTTTGGCCTTCTCATTTTCTTGGGAAAAATGCCTTCAAAAAATTTCACAAACCATTTTGGCTTACGATATTTAAACATGAGGCTCCACATGACAGTTCCAACGACAAGTCCAAAACTGTAGCCTATTACTACTGATTCCCAGGTAAATCCACTAAAAAAATATGACTCGCCTTCTTCTGCGGACTCCAATGGTTGAGGAACATGTGATGAATCACTCGTTCCACATTGCTTTGATAAAGGAAGACCACATAAATCAAGGTTTCCGCCATATGAGTCATTTCCAAATGTGTTGAATTGTGGACCTTGAGGAATTGGTCCAACTAGAAGATTCTGAGAGAGGTTCAAGACTGCTAGAAATTTTAGTCTTGTCAATTCAGTCGGAATCTTTCCTGTGAGCCGATTCCAGGAGAGATCCAATGCTTCTAGCATATTCAATTGCCCCAATTCCATTGGGATATCACCTTTGAGATTGTTATGGGATAAATTGAGCTGAGATCCTTTAGTGTTTTCGGAATGACACCTTCAAAATGGTTGCTTGAGAGATCTATGGCTGTCATAATTGTGCTGATTCTTTCTAGCTCAATATTGTTTCCTTTTATCACCAACCACACTGAATCCTCATACACTCTGTTAACATATCCAGTAACACTCCATGGTTCCATATATTCGATCTCACCTTTATTTCTGTCTCCTAATTTGATCATCGTTTTGAAGTTTCGATAAACTTCTGCAGGCAGTGAGCCACTGAACTCACTATGAGAGAGATAAAAAATTCGCAACTTGGGAAAGCAAAACTTTTGCCCTGTACTTACAGGTCCATGGAACTAGTTCGACTTTAATATAAAGACCTGCAACTCCCGAAGAGTTCCTAGCCAAGCTGGAAATGTACCATTTATAACATTGTTCCCCACATCGAAGATTTCTAAGCCAAACACAGTTGAGCAATGACATCGGGACAGGTCCTTCAAATCGATTACCATTTAAGACAATAGTACTCAACGAAGTGCTGTGCGCACATAATGGTGGAAGACTTCCTGTGAAATTGTTCCTTCGCAAGTCTAGCACCAATAGGTCAGACATGTTCCCTAAGCAATGTGAAACCGAGTCACTGAAGTAGTTATGTGATAAATCTAGAATGTTAAGGCTGCTCATGTTACAAATGGGTGAAGGTAGTGGACCCTGAAGGAAGTTAAATTTAAGATCAAGATACTTTAGACTATAATAATGAAATTGTTGTAGATGGCCTATTAATGAATTATGCGACAGGTTTAGGAACAACAACGAGTCCTACCTCTGGCTGATAAACCAGTTAGGGATTTGACCACGAATCTTATTATTAGAAATATCCAAGAACTCGAGTGTCTTTACATTTCTCAAAAATATATTTTATATAATGCAAAAGGTTTTACCGTTTGGTTGACTTTAGAATATTTAATAATGAAAGAATAAAAATTAAAAGAAGAATAAAAAAGGTAAATGTAAACAGTATTTCATAAAGTAACGTTGTTGACTTGTCTATGCATGGGACTATGATGTATAAATTAACGAAAGAAAAGAAACACATCCAGACAAATAAAATGGGGTACCTTGTCCCACATCTACCACTAACTAATTTAACATATATTCTTTTTAAGATAGTATAGATGGATAAGTAGAAATTTGAACTCCTATTTTAAGTCATCCTTGTCCAACTTTCCATCAACTTCTCTTCTTCTTTCTGTTTTCCACAATACTTTTCAAAGGGAGAAACTATTGTATGACTAAGTCAATTGAGGATAAAATAATAAATGAGCAATAAAGAGATGATGTTACTCTATTTCATCTTCCCTATGACAAGAAGGGACACTTTAATCAAGCAAAACCAAGTTGTATGAATGCAATAAATTTTTGTGTAATTTTTCCACGGAATCTATATAATCATAAAAGGTCAAGACGTGTCATTGAACCAATTATGAGAATAGTTAGGGTACGTTCGGGATAGAGAAACCAATTATAAGAATACAATAATTTTTTATGCAATTTTTCTACCGAATTTATACAATCATAAAAGGTCAATATTCCAAGTTAGTAATTAGTTGTCTCTTCTACTATTTTCAAACTTGTTAGGTAGACAATAGTTTTCACATTTTTTAAGTTAATGAGGGAAAATCCATCAATATTCCATTCCACCTAAGGAAAAAAGTGATACAGTACTGTAACTAGCGGACGATGACTTGTAAGCCTTTGAGCCAAGTTCCACAAAGACTAGAGAAAAAAAAGATTATGATGAATCGGGACTGATGAACAATTGAATAACAAGACTTGTTAAAGGACGGAGAAGACTTAACAAAATAATACTCTCTATGTCCTAATTTTCTCTGGATGTTGTGTTCATTTCGAAGTCATTAACTATCTTTGTAGTGTGTGTTACGCTAGATGATGTGAAATTGGTCCCATTATGTAGAAAAAAATTCTGCAAAACTTCTAAGAAATTTCCACTTTGACTAATTCAAGTGAGGAGAAAAATGAACAATAATTAAAGACATGATTTAAGTGTCACGCCCCGAGCCTACACCCTAGATGTGGCCGGCACTCGAAGACCATTGCTGGCCTCCAAGCGAACCCTTGGCCTGGCTTCTTAACTCAGCGGAAACCTAACTCAAAAGAATAACTCCATGCAACGCAAGGTCACAAAAACAACCTAACTGATAAAAATCTGGCCAAAAAGGCAACTCGTTTCTCAAAATAGAATATTTACATATATACATAGATGAGAGACTCAATACTAACTAACTGACTGACTGTCTATGAAGCCTCTAAAATACTGAGATGGATGTTAGGACAGACCCCGCAACATCCTAACAAAACAAAACTAAGAACACAAAATGACAGAGTCCTTCAGAAAACAAGGAGGCTCACCACTGACTCTGGAGCGCTCAGCTGGATCAACGGCGTGTCGGATGTTGATCCTGGGTACCTGCGTCTGCATCGTCATAAGATGTAGGCCAACTGGCATCAGTGTTGACACCTAATTTTGACCCTCCACGATACAAATTAATTTTCGAGCTTCTCTAGTTTAAAACGATTTAGAAGAATTTTATTAAATATATATATATATATATATATATAAAATAGTTTGCGAGTTATCTTAAATAGTTTGTAATTTTTATGATTTTTAAATGTTATATATATATATATGTTTTATATAATTATGTATGTAATTAATACATTTTATGAATATACGAAAATTGTCTCAAAAAGATTTTAGTTTTACTTAAATACTTTATTAATTTAATTTGGCCTAAATTAGTAGTTTATATTTTGAGTCATTAGTTCATTAGGCTAATTATTTTATTTCGTTAAAATTAAGAAGCTCGCTAATTAGTTATATTTATTCATTTCGTTTAAGCTCTAGCCGAATTAATTGATTACCTCAACGTGGTTAAGTTGCAAGACCCATTTTGAGGCTTTCTATTCGCTACTCCAGCAGCCCACCCTTTAATTCCCCAAACTCACAAAAATAATAATAACAACAATGTACAATACCCATTTCCAGCAAGACATACGTTCCAGCC